>DF368918.1:15380-29323 GCA_000787875.1 Solanum virginianum
CTTTATACCTCAAACTATAAATTAATAAAGGTTTAAAGATAAATTCTCAAAGAACAAGTCACAAAGGTTCAATAGAACTCTCTCAAATATTATTAATATCAATCTAATTGTCCTTAATGAAAGAAAAAAGACTCCTATATATATTATAGGATCCTTGGACGTCCAAGACTCCTTAGGTTAGGCCCAAGTAGTATCCAAACCCCAATAACAAAATTACAAGGTAAATTCCACACTAGAAAGGAAATAAAGTAATCTTAACTAGGAATAGACGTAGTAGTTTTAAGAAAGCATTAAATGGTACTAGGATACCTTGAGTAGAATAAAGAAAGAATTAATAACCTATATATAAATAAGAAAATAAGGTAAAATCAAACTAGGAAAAAATCTTGACAATTTTGGAAAGTTTGACTAGTCTTCTCTCTAAACTTGGGCAGAAAGCAACCTTTGTTATGATTGATTCTTAGACTCTTCTTGGCCTTATTTGCTTGAAATTTAAACCAAACATTCTTCCTCTTGGACTAGAATTTGGGCCAGCAAATAATTGTAGCATTTGGACAATTCATCCTTCTTGGGTTTTAGCTCTTCTTCCCCAACAAGACACCTTTGGATCTGCTATTGAAGCCCACTGAGCTTTTCATTGAACTCCTTGGTTTGAGATCTTGTAGAGCTTTTCATTATTTTCCCTCAATGGAGTAGAGCTTTGTATGATGCTATCATTCCCCTCTTCTTCAAGAGAATACTCCTTTGATCTTCTAAAGCTTCATCCTTTTAATCCTTGTCCTTGAATGGGGTAGCGCTTCGTATGATGCTATCATTCCCCTCTTCTTCAACAGAATTCATCCTCAAATTCAAGTCTGCATCAAAATGGGAAAGATCATAAACATTAAAAGTATCACTAACTTAGAACTCAGCAGGAAGATCAAGTTTATAAGCATTGTCTCCAATCCTTTCAAGGACTTTGTATGGGCCACTTCCTCTAAGATCTAGCTTGGTCTTTCTTTTGGAAGGAAATATTTCCTTTCTCATATGTACCCAAACCTAGTCCCCAGGTTTGAACACAACATATTTTCTTCCTTTATTCCTTCGCAATGCAACTTTCTTATTTTTCTTTTCAATTGCAAGTCTTGTTTGTTCATGAATCTTCTTCATCATGTCAGTCTTCTTTCTACCATCAAGATTAGAAAAATCATTAGTAGGTAAAGGTAGTAAATCAAGAGGGGAAAGGGGGTTGAATCTATATACAACTTCAAAAGGAGTCTTACCAGTAGAAGAATAAAAGGTCCTATTATAAGAAAATTACACATTAGGTAAGTAATCTTCCCAAGAAGTCAACTTTCTTTTCAAAACAACCCTCAACATATTCCCCAAAGTTCTATTAACCATTTTTGTTTGCCCATCAGTTTGTGGTTGACAAGATGTGGAAAATAACAATTTAGTCCTAACTTTCCCCGAAGAATTCTCCAAAAGTGACTTAAAACTTGGCATCCCTATCACTAACAATAGCTCTAGGTATTCCATGCAATTTAACCACTTTTTTTTACAAATAAGTCAGTCACATGAGATGCATCATTAGTCATTTTACATGGAATAAAATGATCCATTTTAGAAAATCTATCTACTACCACAAATATACTACTATCCTTGCCACATTTAGTCCTTGGAAGCCCCAATACGAAGTCCATAGAAATATCAATTTGAGGAGAACTAGAAACAGGTAAAGGAGAATAAAGACCATGTGACAATGTTCTAGACTTAGCTTGTTTACATTCAAGAAAATGAGAACATAGTTTTTCAACATCCTTTCTAATGCTAGGCCAATAAAAATGTTCAGAAAGTATTTCAAAGTTTTAGGCACTCCAAAATGTCCCATTAGTCCTCCACAATATGCTTCCCTAACAAATAGTTCACGCAAAGAGCAGTTAGGTACACACAACTTATTTTCCTTAAATAGAAATTCATCTTGAAGATTAAATTTCTCAAAAGGACCCAACTTACATTCATCAAAATTTTTATCAAAATCAGAATCATTAGCATAGAGTAACTTGATTTGGTCAAAACCCAACAACTTTGAAGTAAGAGTAGACATCAGAACGTACCTTTTTTAGAGCACATAAGCAACCACATTCTCCTTTCCTTATTTGTAGGCAATTACAAAAGGAAAAGTTTCAATAAACTCTACCCATTTAGCATGCCTACGACTAAGCTTACCATGGCTCTTCAAGTACTTCAATTACTCATGATCAGTCTTGCCCATGAATTCTCGAGCCCACAAGTAGTGCTGCCATGTAGCTAACGCCCTTACCAAGACATATAACTCCTTATCATAAGTTGAGTAGTTCAATGTTGCTCCACTTAGCTTTTCACTAAAGTAGGCAATTGGCTTGGAGTCTTGCATCAAAATAGCACCTATGCCCTTACCAGAGGCATCACAGTCAACTTCAAAAGATTAGAAAAATCAGGTAATTGCAAAAGAGGAGCAGAACACAATTTTTCTTTCAGCAAGTGAAATACATGATCTTGTTCCTTTCCCCATGAAAAAATCTTATCCTTCTTAATAACTTCAGTTAAAGGAGAAGCAATGGTGCTAAAGTCCCTCACAAACCTCCAATAAAAACTAGTAAGTCCATGAAAACTCTTAACTTCAGTTACACTATTAGGTCTAGGTCATTCTTTAATTGCTTTGATTTTATCACCATCTACTTCAACTCCCTTAGAACTGACCACAAAACTTAAGAAAACTACATGATCCACACAAAAACTACACTTTTTGAGATTAGCAAATAAGCGTTGATTTCTAAGGACTTCAAAAACTTATTTTAGGTGCTCTAGGTGTTCATCTAGATTTTGAGAAACGATCAAGAAGTCATCAAAATACATCACAACAAAGTTTCCATGAAAATCTTTAAAAATATGATTCGTTAGTCTCATAAATGTGTTGGGTGCATTTGTTAAGCCGAAAAACATAACTAACCACTCATAAAGTCCATATTTGGTCTAAAAGCAATTTTCCATTAATCTTCAGAATTCATACGAATCTGATGGTAACCACTTTTAAGATCAATTTTAGAAAATATTTTGGATCTATATAGTTGATCTAGCATATCATCAAGATGAGGGATAGGATGGTGATACTTTACCATTATATTATTGATGGCTCTACAATCCACACACATCCTCCATATTCCATCCTTTTTGGGTACCAATAGGATAGGAACAGAACATGGGCTCATGCTCTTTCGAACAAAACCCGTTTTAAGCAATTCTTCAACTTGGCTTTGTAATTCCTTAGTCTCTTCAGGACTACTCCAATAGGTAGGCCTATTAGGTAGTTGAGACCCAGGCACAAAGTCTATTTGGTGCTTAATCCCTCTCAAAGATGGCAACCCCATTGGAGTATCATCAAGAAAAACATCTTCAAAACTCTGCAGAAAAGAGAAAAAATACTATTTAGAAAAGAAGGAGTTAGTTCTTCAAAGTTAATCCACATTTTTTTATAAGTAAGTAGTAGTACTATGGGTAACCCCTCTTTTCTAGTATTCAAACACTCTTTGGCTTTTACATAAAAACTCTCTTTTTTCTTTTCCTTAGCCTCTTTCTTCTCACCAAAACTTTTTAGTTTTTCACTCAAACCCTCTTTTACATCTTTACTTAGTTTGCTGCCCTCTCTCACTTTTTCTTAGTCATCTCTCTTTTTTATCTCTTGGCCTTTTTTTCACTCACGCTCACTTTTTATCTCTCCCCTTTGCTTTTTCATTGTTACCCTCAATCATTTATGATCTTCAAATACTTGTGAAGGAGATAATAGTGCAAGAGTAAATTTCTTACCATTATATAGAAGACTATACCTATTCTTTCTCCTATGATGAGTAGTATCCCTATCATATTGCCAAGGTCGACCAAGTAAAGCATGACATGCTTGCATTGGAACTACATCACAAAGAATTTCATCTTCTTACCTACCAACATTGAATGAAATCATGCATTGTTTGTTTACTTTTACCTCTTCACTATCATTCAACCATTGGAGCCTATATGGGGTAGAGTGTTTCATGCATGCAATTCCTAGCTTATCTACCAAATATGAACTCACCACATTTGCACAACTTCCCCCATCAATAATCATAGAATAAGTCCTCCCCTTTATTCCACATCTAGTGTGGAACAAATTCTCCCTTTGTTCTTCATCACTACTACCCAAACTAATAGTCATAATTCTCCTAACCACCCCAATTATACCATCATTGGGAAGTTCTAAATCATCTTTCTCACTTACACCTCCTTCCCCTTCTTCTTCCGCCTCACTTTTTTCACTCTCATATTCTCCACTCTCTCTAAGTATGATGTTTCTTCTACTTGGACATTCATGCATCATAGGACCCCTCCCATGACATTTATGATATTGAATAGAACTAGAAGGTTTAGAAGATCTGGGATTGAAGGTTTTACCTCCCTCATCAACTTTACATTTACCTCTGTCTTCTTGAGGTTTAGAAGGAGCTTTTCCCTCTTGATTTGACCATGGCTTCTTAGAGATGTATTTAGGCCAATTTCTCCATGAGTTAGGTTGCTGATTTTTCTTGATTTGTTTTACTACTTTAACAGACAAATCAACTAACTCACGTAAAGTTACATATTGTTCTATCTCTACTATATCAGCTATTTCAGAATTTAAATCATTTTAAAATCTAGCCATTGTAGCTTCTTCTTCCTCCATGCAATTAGTTTGGATCATAGCCATATCCATCCTTTTGAAGTACTCATCTACCGACGTGGAACCTTGCTTCAAGTGTTGAAGGCGAGATTGCAACTCTCTTTAAAAATATGATGGCACAAACCATCACCTTCTTCATCTTTGTCCAGGTAGCAATAGGTGGTAGCTCATCTTGCTCACTGTCCTAGCATGCTTTATCCACCAAGAAGCAGCATAATTAGAAAACTCAACAACAACAAGTTTAACTTTCTTACCCTCAAGTAGCTATGACAATCAAAGATGGCTTCAACTTGTCTCTCCCAATCAAGGTCCAAGTCTAGGTCCCTTGTCCCCTTGAAAGATGGAATCTTAATTTTTATACTACTTATATTATCATCTTCTACTCTACCTTTTTGTCCCCTCCTATCTCTTCTTTCTAGATTAAGTTCACCATCAAAATCTTCATTATCATATTCAAGATTTACAAAAGGGACATGGGGTACATTTTTTCAAACTTGGTAGCATTATTGGGTGGCACAACATTATTCTCCCTCCTTATTGCAACTATGGTCTCATTTTGCTTGGTAATCATATTTCTCTTCTCTTGAAATTAAAGATTCCATCTCTCGCATTGTTGGTGCATAGCTTGAAGGGTGAAATCATTCCTTCCTTTGATCTCAGCTTCTAAGCGAACTATTTCCTCATCACTACCTAAATTAGATATCTTAAAGAAAAATATCAATCGCACACTTAATCTGGCTTTTATTCTCTTTTAAACTCACCCACACTTGCCTTTTCCCCCTCAAATAACCTTTGAACAAGAGTACTTTGTAGATTTATAATTAAATCCAAACAAGTATCAAGTTCTCAGTAATAAAGTATAGATTTTTGGGGCACAAAAGAAAGTAAAGAACTAGTCCTACAACAAGTAGGATTTAGTTGAAACAAAACACGAATGAAAAGGAACTTACTTAGAGTTATATAAGAATAAGAAAAAGTTTCTCGTATCCTCAAAGATTTAGAATCCCCTCTTCTTAATTCCTTTTTATTTGGAAACAACTAATACATGATTTTGAGAGTAAGTAAATGGATTTCTTAGAGAGCAAGTTATATTCTTTTTTTAAAACTTTTTTGTTTTACTTTTTTTTTGGGCTCTTTATATTTAAGAAATCCCAAGATTTACCAAGAATGGAATTTTGATAGAATCGCTCTGATACCACTTGATAGGATCAAGGTTAGAAATAATACTAAGATAGAGCGAAAACTAGAATGCAGAAGCAACAAAAAAAAAAGAAAGATCAAAACTAATTAAAGGTATGGCAAATTCAAAGAAAAATCCAAGAATTTCCAAGAAATTGATATTCTAAGGCCTTGACAAGATCCAAATAACAACGTAAAGACTTATGAAAGAAATCTAACGCATTTACTTGAGAAAATGAATCAAAACGTTAGATTCAGATCTTGACCCCTTTTATGAGTAACTATAGACAATAATTAGCATGTAAACTTATCACCTTTTAAAGAATACCAAAAAAAATCAAAGATATCACAAGAAGAAAGTACTTTATATCAAACTATGAACTAGTAAAGGTTTAAAGATAAATTCTCAAAGAACAAGTCACAAAGGTTTAATAGAACTCTCTCAAATATTATTAATATCAATCTAATTGTCCTTAATGAAAGAAAAACGATTCCTATAGGGTCCTTGGACGTCCAAGACTCCTTAGGTTAGGCCCAAGGAGTATCCAAAACCTAGAAAAAAATTACAAGGTAAATCCCACACTAGAAAAGAAATAAAGTAACATTAACTAGGAATAGACATAGTAGTTTTAGGAAAGCATTAAATGGTACTAGGATACCTTGAGTAGAATAAAGAAAGAATTAATAACCTATATATAAATAAGTAAATAAGGTAAAACCCAACTAGGAAAAAATCTTGACAATTTTGGAAAGTTTGACTAGTCTTCTCTCCAAACTTGGGCAGAAAGCAACCTTTGTTATGGCTGATTCTTGGACTCTTCTTGGCCTTATTTGCACAAAATTTAAACCAAAAATTCTTCCTCTTGGACTTGAATTTGGGCCAGCAAATAATTATAGCATTTGAACAATTCATCCTTCTTGGGTTTTAGCTCTTCTTCTGCAACAAGATGCCTTTGGATCTGCAATTGAAGCCCATTGAGCTTTTCATTAAACTCCTTTGTTTGAGATATTGTTATGGTCCTCCTTTGATCTTATAAAGTTTCATCCTTTTCTACCTTTTTCTTTAATGGAGTAGAGCTTTGTAAGATGCTATCAAAAGTCCTGAGTTCATTCTATCCCCATAGTGTGAGTCATACTTACTCGCCCCTTAGTTCTTATATGCTATGAACTATGTGAATCTATACAAAATCTTATCCCTATGATATCCCCATAACATGATTCATACTTTCTCATTTCTTATAATTATATGTTTATTGTTTAATCATGTGCTTGCAAAGTGATGATATGTATGTGGATGCTATGAGGCTTGTTTGGGGACCTTCGGGTGTCCATTCGCCATGCCACTCCTACGCCCTAGGCTCGGGTTGTGACATAGATGGTATAAGAGCACTAGGTTTATAAATGGTCCTCAGAGTCCAACATTTCGTGTCAAGTAGAATCTTATTTATGAGTGTGAAGTATGCCACATCATGGATAGGAGGCTATAAGGCATTTTAGAAAATGTTTCACTTTTTCATGATTTATTTGTATGTGTTGTCAAAATACAACACTTTTGATGCTTAAAACTTGGAATTTTGTGTGCTAATATGATGGTAGTAGGTTTGATGTGTTACTATATTTGTTTTACAGGATTTCAAGGTTGGAATTGTTTTGCAAAAGTTGCTGAAGCTGAGATCCATGAGATCCTTTACTAGCCATAAAGTATTCTATGAGCCATAAATAGTGTTTTATGTGCAATTTCAATGAAGTGTGTATTTTCGTAGAAGACATTATGAGTCATAGACCTCCTATCATACCCTGAGGATCATAAGTTAAGGACTTTCTGAAATTCTATCAGATGTAATCCCCTACGACCTGCAGAACCTTTTATAATCCATAGAGGAGTATCGTAGAAGACAAGTCCAGAATTGAAGCAATAGTGCACGAAAGCCCGACTAGAAGCTGTAAACTATTGTACAGGCCGTAGAGTACTTTGTAGAGCCTACTAACCCAGTTGTCCTATTTTATTTTGGTTTTGTGTTTTAAACACTATAAATAGGTTTTTAGGTTATTTTTCATGAGCTCCCAGTAGAGAACAAAGGGGAAGTCAGTAGAGAATGAAGGGGGAGTCAGTAGAGGACGAAAGGAGAACAGAAAAGTAATATTAGAGAGTTTAAGAAACACTTGTAAACTTTACTTTCATCTTCTAATTTCAATCTTGTGATTCTCATTGAAGAGTTGGATTTCTTGTTCTTAATTTTATTGTGCAAGTGCTCAATTATGTTATTCAAATTCATAAGTCTTGCATTTACACTGATCATGAGTAGCTAAATCCACAACTAGGGTTGTGGGAACTATGAAGAACTAACAAGGTAAAATTGGAAAATTTGTAATTCTTGAAAAGTGTGCATGCATGTGTTAATTAATTCTCTTCATATTGAATGCTTTCTAATAGTGACCAACAGTAGAACCCACCTAGTGTTACTGACTGGATCAAGGTAGTAATGAATAGGAGAAGAGATTAATTAACATGATTCAATCGATGTTTCTCGTCTAATCAACCAAAGCAGGCCAAGAGGATGTTCAACTGGGATAATAGGTAAGGGTTCATAATGTCACACTATGGGGATAGACCAAATCACTTAGTGAAATTTGCCTCTCGCCTAGGCCAAAGGGTTTGATGAACTTAACTTACCGTTTTGCATGCTACACACAAGAAATAAATTTTGTTATTTGGTGATACTAAGATAGGAAATCTTGGGGAACATAATACCCTAGTTTCTCTTCATATTGGTTTAACACTTGTCTTAGTTTAGAATTATTTTTACTAGTCACTATAACCCCCCCTTCTTTGGGGAGATAAGTTGGTTAATAAACTTAAATTGCAATTAAATTCTTCAAAGACTACCATATCCATGTAGGGTTTGACCCTTACCTTAGTTAGATTATATATTTTAACAATGGCCACTTTACTCTAAAAAAAAGGAGGTGTAGCTTGGGCAACATCAAGATTTTGGTGTCGTTGCCGGGGAATACGACTAGACTTATCTAAATAAAGTAATTTGGGAATTAATCCTTATTTCCTTTATTATACATTTTTTTGTTATTTTTGTTTTCTTTCAGGGTATAAGTGCAGTGTATGCCTAACACGCGAAGTTGAGGCATACCCTAGACTTCGTTTGACCCAGAGATAGAGAGAAGACTACGAAGAATGGCCCAAGATAATGCAAACAACATAGCAAATGCAGCTTTGAACTGGAATGAGAATGAGAATGCAAACAATGACAACCCACTCCTCTTGAGGATATTACTCCACAGCTACAGGACTTCAATGCCAAAGCTTATCAGTGGAACCAATACCGACTGAACCTCATGGCTATGGAGGTTACTAGAGTTATTGTGTTACCACCACTACTGGCTTACACAAAGTTTATGGTTTCGAATGGGTTGCTTTAGATGTTGCATATCCATGTGTTATTCACGGGCCTACCATCAGAGGATCTGCATAGTCATCTACACAATGTTACGTTAGTCTGCGAGAGTGTGATAGAAACATAGAATCTATCTATGGATGTTGTAGGACTTCGTGTCTTCTCATTGTTTCTGATAGGCAATGTAGCACTATGGCTATCTGAGCTCCTGCAGAGTTTGATCACCAGTTAGGCTAAGTTGCAGAAGGTTTTTTTGGAGAGATATTTCCCGAGATTGATGAAGCTCAATTTGAAAGACCAAATCAACAACTTTTAACAACTTCCAAGTGACTTGATCAACACTACATAGGAGTGGTTCACAAAGTGCTTAAGGAGTGTCCTGGACCACAAAATTGTTGATGATGCCTTGATAGAGATCTTCTACCATGCCCTGGATAAGAATAGTCAAGCTTGTGCCGATACCATTGTAGGGGGCATGTTCTTAGATCAACTATTTGCAAGGATCGCTAAAAGGATGGAAAGGGTAGTCAAGACCAATCATGCATAAGGACAAAAAATTAAGCATCTACTAAAAGTTCATGCACTATCAGTATTTGTTCAGAGCAAGCTAAAATAAATGAAGAAATTATGCAAGAGCTTGCCCGAATCCGTACAAGTATGAAGGTGATGATGAAGCAGAATTAGAAATGAGTTAATACAGTTGTTCATCAGCCTTTGCGAGCACCCCTATATGATGATCCCTACTATGTGGAGGATACTTGCTTCATTACTGATCAGATGGGGGGTTTCTGGACCATCATCCAAAGGTCCAATCAGAACTATTAGCGCTAAGGTCAAGGAAACCAATGTCGAAACTATAATTGAGATGGAGCTTTTAGAGACAACCGCAGAGGTTATACAACAAGAATCGATGCCAAGACAGAGATGTAGATTGGGGCTACCGAGATTGCTATAGAAATGGTCCTTATATTCCACCACACAATCGCGGCACTGGTGCTAATAGTTCCAGAGTTGAGGAGATGTTTGACCACCTGTTGAGGAAAGCTGAGACATAGGATAAGACTCTGAGGGGGATGAAATCTGACATCTCCAGTATAAATTAAAAACTCAAGTCTTATTTTGTTGCAACCAAATAGCTTGAGCAACAGTTTGGTCAAGTGTCGACTCAATAAAATCAACATTAGAGTGGTACACTACCTAGCAACATAGTTAAGAATCCAAAGAATGAAGGACAGTGCATGGAAGTTACGACTCATAGTGGAAAGAGTACCATTGATCTTCCCATGATAGTAGATGAGGATAATGTTTGAGAGGAGACAGTGATGTCAAGGATGCGGATACCAGAGAAGATCGTGGCAAGGATGGGATAAGTGATGCAGCACAGGCACCACAAAAGCTAAAGCCCATTCCTAGGCCTCCTCCTCCCTTCTCTCAGAGGGTTAAAAAGAAGGAAGAGAAGGGCAAGTTCAAGCACTTTCTCTTTATGTTAAAACAATTCTCCATCAACATACCTCCTATCGAGGCATTGGAGAAGATGCCTGGGTATGCAAAGTTCATGAAGGACCTGGTTATGAAGAAGTACACAATGACTCAAGAGCTCTCCCAAGAGCTTCAACATTGTAGTGCAATTTTTATGTGGTCCGTATTTAAAAGCGAGAAGATCCAGGCACTTTTACTATACTTGAGTCATTGGAGATATGGAGTTCGCAAGGGCATTGTGTGATCTTGGTGCCAGCATAAATCTAATGCCCCTTGCAAACTGCAAGAAGTTAGGACTGGAAGCCCCTACTCTGATGAGCATGTAGTTGTTAATGGCTAATCGCACAGCTAAGAAGCCTGTGGGGATACTTTATGATGTGCTTGTTAAAGTTGAAAAATTCATATTCCCTGTAGGCTTTATGATCCTAGATTTTGAAGTTGACTTCGACGTCCCAATCATCTTGGGAAAGCCATTCCTTGCCACTAGTTGAGCACTAGTGGATATGGAAGTTGGTCAACTCAGGTTTCGATTAAACAATGATGAAGTTGTCCTCAATATCTATCAGTCAATGAAGAGGCCAGATGGTCTGAAGAACGAGGTTTGGGCACTTAGTGAAGTTTGAGAAACCAAGTTATCCAAGTCGTGTTGCGATAATAAATCAGACGCTACTTTGGAGGCAACCTAAGGTTTTTGATGTAATAGTTGTAGTTGTAGCTTTGTTATTAGTTTTTGGACTCACAGGTACACCTTCTCGCATTTTTGTTGTAATTTTTGACATTTGGCTAGTTGCATATAGGGTAACAGTGTGTATTGTGAAGAATATCCAAGTACATGACTAAGTCATCCATCCTTGGCTGAAAAGGCAGTAGAAATGCCAGTACAAATGATTCTATGGGCTTTATATCAATATACGACCCGTAAACCATCTCATAGACACTTCCAGTAAGAAACCAGTGATGTACTCCAGTCCACAACCCCACTTTATGGCCCATAGATAAAACTACGGGTCGTAAATATGGCTCGTGGACCCCAGGTAAGTTTTCTGAGTTTCTAACCAAGTGTTGGGGTTTCTACAACTAACTCTATAAGTCATAGTTTAATCTTTGACTCATAGACTGGTCCGTGAAACCCATTCCTCAAAAAAAGGGTTTGGACCTTCTACGAAACCATGATTTACGAGCCATGAAACACTCTACGACCCATAATCGGGGTTTTGTAGAGTCTGGGCCCATTAATTTTGATCAACCTAGTTAGCTTATAAATAATAGGGTCAAAATATTTTGACCCTATTTGCACCCTAAATTACGAATCAGACCCAGCTAACCCCTACCCCACCTTTTTTGACCACCACAAAGAGTCATCCCTACAAGTTTCTGACAAGTTTTTCAATAACCCTTAGGGTTTCATCGTCCCATTTCTTCCTTCAATTCCTACAATTTAATCACTCAATTTGGTAAGTTTTTGATCTTTAAAATACCCTTTATTTATCAATTATTATGTGATTAGATTGAACTTAAATTGTTGGGTATGATTAATTGAGACATAAATGGAGTGCGATTGATATGTTTGAAAATTCAAATATATGGTTGCCAATATGTGAACATATATTTAGGAAGGAAGTTGGTGTGTTTGCCTTGTTGATGTGCTTTGAATGATGTGATTGAAAATTATGTGATCACACACCGCTTGAAATAAATTGAATGTGTGCATTGAAAATTCAGTGTATGATGGCATGTGTTGTGATTTTAATGTTGATTCATTCAAACAGGGTCGGTAGGTTTGGGAAAGCATGCTTAATGATTTTCGATGGGGTATTTGTGCAAATTATCATGCGACGGTGCTGGGTATTTTGATATGAATCATGTAGAGTGTTTGTGTAAGAATAGTTTGACAAAGTTGCATGGGGTCCGTATTGATAGACTTAGAAACTCAGGCGACTGAGTTTTCTGGTCTACGAGGGTCTTTTAAGGCCCGTGAAACTTTCCATGAGTCGTAATTGCCAATCATATGAAATTCCAAAAACCTGATATTTCTCAAAACCCAGATGAGACCTTCTACGAGTCATAGATTACTTTACAGCTCGTAGGTAGGTCTCGTGGATCCCTACCTGTAAAAGATTCAAACACTAGAATTCTCTATGACTCGTAGACCCTTCTAAGAGTCATATCTACTCTCGTAGATGCCTTTCCAGTAAACAATTATTGTGGACATTATTTCTATGAGAGCCTTCTATGTCCCGTAGTTTTCACTACGGCCCATAGAGGTTCTTTCATAGACCCCTCTATAATCAAGTATGATAAATTCTTCCTTCTCGTTTCTTGATCTATAGGGCTAACCATGATGTGTAAATGTGTATGTTTCAGGTACGATGGCCACAAAACCAAGACGTGAGGACATTAAAGCCATATAAAGGAGGCTTAGAGATAAGACCTCAGAGGAGGAGGAGACCCCCACGATTAGTGGATCACTGAAGTAGTTCAGCATCCGACATGACTTGGAGGCTGATTGACCACAAACGCGGGCTGCCACAAGACTGGGGCACACCAAGACCTAGGCCATTCTTGTTCGCACTCCCCAATCTAATGAGGGAGGCTATAACAATAGCAGCTTCATGTAGATGACTCCGTAAGAGAGGAGTCAGACTCAGAGTCAGGATCCAGCGATGAGTCAAAGACAGAGTCCTCTAATACACCACCACAAACATCACCATCACCTTCAGATCTTCTCACCAGTTAGTGGTGGGTTGCGGAGATGTGAGACATAGATACAGAGGGTGTGTAGAGTAATGAGCAAGGCAAACCAACCCGTTCTATTTATGTGGGGACCCGAATCATCTCCTCCAATTTAGACAGTGTCCTAGTCTCTAGGACACCATTGACAAATATGGGCTCCAGTGGTTAACCAAACCACTAGAGAGGTATTCCTCAACCATAGTATGGGAGTTCTATGCAACGTAAGCAGCCATACTTCTTAGCACTCTTCCCAATAGGAAGAAGCCCCTTGCTTAGCCCACACTGACATAGACTAGAGGAGGAGTCGATAGGTGGATATATCAGAGACCACCATCCATCGCATGTTGTTTAGGCCCAAGTTCCCAGGCCCTATATCTACACAGAGTTTGACTACAGAGTTGGACAGACCAAAGACTTCGGTCTGATAAGAG
>DF368917.1:611-15935 GCA_000787875.1 Solanum virginianum
AACTCAGGTACCTGAAATTTGTGAAAACAAAGAGATCTCAATAAATTATGTCCTGAATGGAATACAATGGAACCGAGATGAAGTCAACGTTGACAATACTATATATATATATATATATATATATATATATATTGATGGAGGTGGAGATCAAGAGAGAAAAGAAGAAGAAGGTTTTGTATACTAAGCCTAGGATTAGATGGGGAGGCCTTACTCCTGCCCTTTCCCGCGAGATGGAAGAAAAGTTGAGTAATTTAGAGGCGTGGAGTAGCGTAGGTAATGTGAACAGTATGTGGGACACGACTGCTGGTTACATAAGAAAGGTAGCCACCGAGGTTTTAGGGGTTTCGAGAGGGCATGTGGTGGACGTCAGGGCGATTGGTGGTGGAATGATGAAGTTCAGGGCAAAGTGAAAGATAAGAAGGTTGCTTACACAGAGTGATTAGAGTGTCGGGATGAAGATGAAAAGCAAAAACTTAATCTATAAGACGGCCAAGTCAGAAGCAAAGAAGGCGGTGACAATGGCGAAGTTAGCAACGTTTGAGCGCCTTTATGAGGAGCTAAGTGATAAAGGTGGGAATAAGAGATTGTATAGGTTCGCTAAAGTAAGGGAAAGGAAAGCTCGCGACTTGGACCAAATAAAGTGCATCAAGGATGAGGAGGGCGAGGTGTTGGTGGATGACACCTCCATTAAATTAAGGTGGCAAGCTTACTTTCATAAACTTTTGAATGAAAAAGGTGATAGAGATATTGAGCAGGGAAAGTTGGCACACTCCGAAAACCATCGTGATTTTGGTTATTGCAGGCGGTTCAGAGTTGAGGAGGTAAGACGGGCTATTAATAGGATGAAGAGGGGGAGGGCGATCGGCCCCGATGAGGTTTCTTTAGACTTTTGGAAAAACATGGTCAAGGAGGGCATAGAATGGTTACTAGACTATTCAATGCTATTATGAAGACTGCCAAGATGCCTGATGAATGGAGGAGTACAATGGTTCCATTGTACAAGAACAAGGGAGATATCTAAAACTGTAACAATTACAGGGGTATCAAATTATTAAGCCATACTATGAAGGTCTGGGAGAGAGTAGTGGAGATGAGGGTGCGAAGGGTAGTATCTATATCGGAGAATCAGTTCGGATTCATGCCGGGGCGGTCGACTACTGTGGCAATTCATCTTGTTCGGAGGTTAGTGGAGAAATATAGGGAAAGAAAGAAGGACCTTCATATGGTGTTCATTGATCTTGAGAAGGCATGTGACAAAGTCCCACGAGATGTTTCATGGGGGTGTCTAGAGATGAAAGGTGTCCTATTGGCGTACGATGGAGCCAAAACTCGGGTTAGAATGGTGGGAGACTCAGAGTATTTTTCTGTTGAGATGGGACTCCATCAAGGATCTGTGTAAAAATTTTAAGTATCTGGGGTCCATCATCCAGAATAGTGGTGATATCAACGATGATGTCACACATCGTATTGGGGCAACATGGACCAAATGGAGACTGGCATTTGGAGTTTTGTGTGATAAGAAGATACCACCTAAACTCAAAGGTAAGTTTTACAGAGTGATGGTTAGACCATCTTTGTTGTATGGGGTGGAGTGTTGGCCAATCAAAGATGCACATGTCCAGAAGATGCATGTTGCAGAGATGAGGATGTTGAGATGGATGTGTGGTCACACCAGGAGCGACAAGGTTAGGAATGAGAACATTCAAGAGAAACTAGAGGTGGCCCCAGTGGCGGAGAAGATGAGGGAAGAGAGACTGCGATGGTTTGGACACGTGCAGAGAAGGAGTATCGATGCTTCTGTTAGGAGGTGCGAGAGGTTGGTTTTAGGAGTTACACAGAGGGGTAGAGGTAGACCGAAGAACAACTGGGGGGAGGTGATTAGACATGATATGGCGAAACTTAATCTCACTGAGGACATGACCCTAGATAGGAAGAAGTGGAGGTCGCGAATTAGAATAGTACTTGTGGGATTTCACTGGGTATGTTGTTGTTGTTGTTGTTTAAACATTGCTCAAAGTAAAGGAAACTGAAAGCAAAAGGCAAAGAGCTGACCACCGAGTAAAAAGAGGGTTTCTGCCTTTTTATAAGAATGTATCTGTTATCTTCTTTGATTTTATTTGAGATTTCTCTGCTATAGTTGTTTGTAGAACTCAATTAACGCTTGTTGTTATAGCTGCTAATGTTTTGCTACTGTTTTTAGGTTGTACTTTATAAGCTCTCAGCCAATGAGGTTGGGTCTCATGATGGAGGAAACATTTCTTCTGTAGTTATGAAGAAATGGGTTTATATTGGTCATGTGAGGGCCCATACACATGATATAAGGGCCTTGGCAGTTGCTGTACCCATCGCTCATGAAGGTCCGTTATTTAGTTGTGCCTGTCACTCATACATAATGATGTTGAAATCTTGGTTCTGTTTTAATTTTGGACCTGAAGATATCCCTTTATTTTGGGTTTGTTATCCTTATTGTTTAACTCTTCTCTTTATCAGAGCCCATAGTCGAACAGAAGGCAAAGAAGCATCGGTCTAGGGAAAAGCCCCTTGAATTTAGTTACCATAAATGGGCACATTTGGGTGTGCCGATGCTTATCTCAGGTGGTGATGACGCTAAACTTTTTGCATACTCTGCAAGGGAATTCACCAAATTTTCTCCACACGATATTTGTCCCTCACCTCAGAGGCCACCCATACAACTTGCAGTAAATACAATTTTCAGTCAGGCTTCTTTACTCTTAGTCCCGGCTTCGTACTGGATAGATATTTTTTGTGTTTGTGTTAAAAATGGGGTTGTGTCCGACAGCTGTGGTCCATCTGGCGGGGCTGCAAGAACAGATCTAGTGGCTCGTATTAAGTGCAAAACTTCAAGGAAGATCACATGCAGTGCCATTTCTCCTTCAGGTGTACTGTTTGCTTATTCTGACCATGTAAGACCCTGCCTTTTTGAACTTAAGAAGAGTGGTGCTGGCAAGAGTGCATGGACTGTCAGCCGAAGGAAGCTCCCTTTGGGACTTCCATTTGCCCATTCCATGGTTTTCAGTGCAGATTCTTCTCGAATGATGATAGCGGGGTGTGACAGAAGGATCTACGTGAGTAATTCTGTTGTCCAATTTATTTTCTGTAATTAAGTGATAAATGTGTTTGATCTTTGAAGTCAGCGTGATAGTTCACAATGTATGTTTTATGTCACAACCATTTCTGAGCTATGAGTAGATAACTTTTTCTGAGATGTTACTACTAATATCTTAGGGAGTTAATAGGTGGTAAGGTTTGTACTAATGTCGAACCTTTTAGTCAAGACATCATTTTAGAACTACACCAACTTAAAGAACTACAGTGATCAGAGCTTTTTCCATTTGCATATTTTATGTCACCTGGTCTCTTTTACGTGCATGGAAGTGTTATTTTGTGTCCATCGTTTTAAAATTATTATAAAGATTTAGAAAATAAAAAAGTATATTTTGAAATGTCACTCCTTTGTTGTGTGAACATGGGAAACTAAAACAAAACTTGGCAACTTTTGAAAGATATGTGCGGCTTTTATTATGTCACCGTATAAGTAGATTATGAAGTTTTCATGAATTAAAGAAGTTGTTGCATACCTAAGGTCACATACAAGGAAATTATGAGGTTCTTTAATTAATTAAATTGGGCGAACAATGAATAAAAGGAATAATGAAGTTTTTAAGAATTAATTGTAATTCACAATTTTATCCAACAATCTTGGGGTTTGTGCTTCTACAATAATGTATAGATAATAGAGAGAGAGAGTGGACTGTCTTGTTTGTGGTACCTGGCTACCCACAGAATTTCATCTATGTAAGCTGGCTTGTGATAGCTGGTACAACGTCAAAGTAGTCTATAAATATGATGAATCCTCTGATGTGAATTTAATATAAATGATTCATAGCTGACCCATGAAGTGTAGTAAAGTGATGGATTAATTGAATTGATTGTTGTACGGCGTACATATCTAGGTCCTTAACCAGTATGTACAAATGTTAGCATTATGTGGTGTGCATATAAAGTTCTAATGAATATATACATTTTATTTGCTCATTTAATTTCCTACAATAAAGATAGAAATTGACTCAGTCCAGTGATCACCTTTCACAAACTTTGTCCTGCTAGTGAATTTGAACTAGTGTTGAGGAAAGTGTTTGCTCCGTTGCGTAAAGCGACAAAGCAGAGTGAAGGGAGATGCCCTCGCTTTCACATGTCGAGATGTGACGTCACTGAAGCTTGCGCTTCCAGTGATGAGCTGACAAAGCAACAAGCGATGACGTTGTTTCTTCTTAAGTCTGGGCTTTTACCATTAAAAGGGAAAAAAGAAACAAAAAGCCAGATAATTGCGCAGCTAATCAGAACTCAGAATTCGTGCACCGACCCTTCTTGCATGAATCTGATCTAGCAGCCAGGTGCTTCTTTCTCCTCCTCCTCTTCTTCCTCCTGCTCATCCTCCTCTTCTACTTTTTCTTCTTTAAAGTTTTACTGCTATAGAACCTGTAACCCTGCGTAGGGCTCTGAAGAAAGAAGTGCTTTCATATTTGCCTTCAATTCTGTTGTCAACAGTAATGTCCTCGTGTTAATCCTTTTCTTCCGAAGATGCAGAAGCTGATGTATTTTGTAAGGTGGACCAGTGTTAATAGGATAGTGCAGGGTGGTGATACCAGTGAATGGACAATGAAAAGTACCAATTCCATGATAATGTGTAGTAGTACTTGAGGTATAATTGTTATGTTTTCGTGATGCATATATAGTCTTTGACACTTGTCTTCTCTTCTAGGTGGTTGATGCGATAAGCTTGGAACTAGTTCATGTTTTTACCCCTTGTCGTAAAGAGCACTACGAAGAATTGCCACCAAATGAACCTCCCATTACGAGAATGTTCACCAGTGCAGATGCGCAATGGTTAGCTGCTGTCAACTGCTTTGGGGATGTATATATATTTAATCTAGAGATACAGAGGTGCGGGACTTCTATTAGACATGTATCTACTATCTGATCTATCTTAAATTTTCCCATTATGGTTAATATAATGTTTTGTTCCATAAACTTCTATGTTCAGTAGAGATTTTTTGATAGGGTCAAAATTAGTCATGCTCTTGTGCATTAAAAATATGTGATACATCATTTCCAGCATTGCACGTTTATCTCTTGAGTAGAACTCCCTTTTTCCACTGGATAACTTAAGCTGTCAAGACCTTCATCGTGTATTTCCTATTCGGGGCACTGACTGAATTTGTTGTGTAACAGGCAACATTGGGTTATATCAAGATTGAATGGTTCTTCCGGTTACAGCAGGTGGCTTTACTCCGAGAAATAGCAATGTGCTTATAGTATCCACATCTTCGAACCAGGTATATGCCTTTGATGTTGAAGCTAAACAACTGGGAGAATGGTCCAACCGGAACACATTCTCTCTGCCGAGAAGATTTCAAGAATTTCCTGGAGAAGTGATTGGGCTTTCTTTTGCTCCTTCTACTAATTCATCGTCTGTCATTGTCTACAGTTCAAGGTGTGTCTTGTGCAGTTATTGCTAAAGCTGTTTTTTTTTATTTTGTTGGTTTTCTGCTGTCTTATCTGGTTGAATTCTTTTGGTAGCATCTCACTGGAGGTTCGTTTTAGTGTGCATTAGTTTATATTGGCCTTTACTAGATAGGGTCCATTAAGAAATGGTACTTCTTTTAGAGAATGGTAAATAACATAGAACACGGATTGGCCTCTTAATTGGAGCTAAGTAACAAAGAAATGGACTTATCTAGGCTTGTCATTTTATACAAAGTTTTTGCTTTTGATGCATCTAGGCACAATGGCACATAGCACATCAGAAGTAGCAGTCGTCAGCACAGGTGATATGCTGTGGTTCACTCATTATAGCCGATGAGATTGTTTTAAAGTAGTATACTAGCTGGAAAGGTCTCTCTTTTCTTTTTTGGCTGTTAAGAATTACTGGACCCTAGGGCGTGGCCTAGTGGAATGAAGTGGGAGAACCATGAGGTCTTTATCTTCAAATTCAGTGAAGACAAAAAAAAAACATTAAGTGATGTCTTCTCATCTATCCAAATCTTGGTAGGCATAGTTACTGGGTACCTGTGCTGGTGGAAGGTAACATGTCCCGATGGAATAGCTGAGGTAGGCACAAACTGGCCCTGACACCACATCATAAAAAAAGAAAGTAATTGAATTCCTTATCCAACCTAATACTGGTCCAGCTCATTCTGAGAAGCATTCAGTTGAACACCCAATTAAGTATGAAGGAACAACCTGTGGCTTTAATATTTTGTGGAGATTTATAATGCCTAAGTAGTGTATGCATCAGTACCTATACCTTTCAATGGCCCAATGGAAATTTCGTTGACCATGAAGTCGTCCTATTCCTTAGTTTACTGGATATTTCTCAAGTTCTCTATCTGTTTAACTTCAAAAACCTAATTTCATTATTTCAGTGCTTTAGTTCCATAAATGTCACACGATTAACATTTTATGGCTTTGATTATGTAGGGCGATGTGCTTGATCGACTTTGGGTTGCCAGTTGGTGATGATGACGATACTGACTTAGCTAATGGTCAAGATTTCACTATGAAAAAGCTACATAATAGTTCTCCTGCAAATGGGACCTTAAAACGCAAGTTGAAAGGGAATGACTTAGATTTGAAACAAATTGGTAGAAAGAACTTTGAATTCTGCGCTTTCAGGGATCCTGTTTTATTCGTTGGACATCTTTCAAAAACTTCCACCTTGATCATAGACAAACCTTGGATTCAAGTGGTTAAAACTCTTGATGCTCCACCCGTTCACAGACGTATTTATGGGACATAACTCTTATCCCAGTTTTTGTAACCACTTAGGGATTATTCAACCCCTTTCACTCGATAGATTCTCCTTTGTTGTTAGTTGGAGTTTGGGTGCAGAAAACGCTTGAAATCAGTTCTCAAGCTCCAGTGTAGTCATCTGCAGGAGTTGTATGGAAATTGCGCGGACCTGTAAATATAACTTGTGAGGTTTACACAGTGCCTGTTAGCCTGTTCACATATTGACTAAAGTTTTCATGTATCAATATTCTTTTACCAAGTTTCTGTATCAATCAGTTTTGTCCCTTGGAACAAACATTTTGATCTGCAATGTTAAAAAGTCATTTTCTCCTCTGTTGGTTTAGTTGATAAAAGATTTGGTCTTCTTTCTGATTTTCTTGCATGTATTATACTGCTGGAAAAGAAGTGCTGCATGACATGATAATTGAGGATGAACGCGTTGACCCAAAATGTATGGGAAGGTCCAACTTCGAACGTAAAAATGATAACACATGAAAATTATCGATTTTAACAATGTCTAGCTGGACATAAAAAAAAATTAAGGACAAAAAACCTCATTTTGAAACATGTAATGCTTTAATAGAGCATTTATGAGAGCAACGTAGTAATTTTGAAACTTGAATATTTATGTTTTATTTAAAGTAAATACTTTTTAATGATGTAATGTTTATTTAATTGTACATTAATGATTTCACTTTTATTTATATTAATTCATTATTATGTATAATATATAATATTTGCTAGCAATTTATACTAGTTAAAGAATTATAATATAAAATAATTTTATTTTAAACTACTATAAAAAAACTATAAATTATATATCATGAATGCTTTAGAAAAAAATTGTTTTATGAAATAAGAATTAATAATAATATAATAAAAAATATTGTTTTATACTCACTCAGTCTCATTTTATGTGACATCTTTTTCTTTTTGGTCCGTCCAAAAAGAATGTCACCTTACTCTAATTGAAAACAATTTAACCTTGAAATTTCTCTTTTACCCTTAATAAAATGATTTTCAATCACACAAATATCTAAAAATGATTTTAGATCATAAATTTTAAAATTTTTATTTTTTTTAAAATATCGTGCCAAATAAAAGGATGCAACATAAAATAGGACAAAGAAATATAAAATTTAATACAATGGGTTAGAAATGGTATAAATATCTTGGAGTTATTGAGGTGTCTTGTCATATATGTCCTAATTTTTGGAAGATAATCAATTGTCGTATATTTGTTTGGCCAATAGGACAATTAGTTGCCATTCAATAATTGGTTGATAGAAAGGTAAAAGGTTTCTATCTTTATTGTAGGAAAATAAATAAATTCATTCACTTCCTATCACGTGGATTCAAAATTTAAAAAAATTCTCCATAAGGAAGGTGATGGATCAGAAGCGACGTTAATTCATTATTTTTAATATCTTTAGTTTAAAATCAAACGTTAAACTTTGATTTCTTTTTTTTTTTTACTTTATGTATATAAATAATATTTAATATTTATCCAATTTATTGTGGGATGATCATAATCCTCTTTAATTTGTACTCTAGATATACTTGATCTTGAGATTAAGAAAAATAGAATAAAATATTCTGCTAAATTAGTCCAGATCACTATTTAATTAGTTCTTAATTTGCAATAACTATTTATATTGTATGTCAAGCACAATAAAAATAGAAAACTCATGACAACATATTTTTTTTTGATAATCCCTAATATATAAAATTATAGTTTTCAATTCAGAAATAGAATTCAAATATAAAATTATAATATTCAATTCATATAGTGAGTACAATATTTAATTCAAAAATAGAGTATTAAAAGTTGCAATGTTCAATTAAAAAGAAGTCCAATATTTAAAAGACATCATTGTCAAATTCTCTATCGTTATCAATGTCGATCCTTACTAATTTGAGATTGAGATATTACAAATTGATTGACTAATAAAGTATCTTTCTATTAAATAAGGGAAAAATGAGAATATTGATATGTGTTTTTTACCAAACATATCTAGAATATTTGAACAAATGATCAAATAATTAAGTTGGAAGTGTTTACAAGACACTTTATCATGTATTCATATTATATAAATAGATAAACATATGATATATATTTACGTTATGTTATTATAGTTTGAAAAAAATTATAATTTATAGATATAGTTTGGGAGGGTTTTATTGTTATCTTCTCTCTCCTCTCTTGTGCCTATCTCCTCTCTCTCTCCAATTTCTTGTCAGATATATATACACAATTATTTTAATAGATATACATAGTCAATTCGATAGATATACATATACAATTCGCCTCTCTTCACTCTCTACCCTCTCTCGCTTGCCTCTCTCCTCTCTCTCCCAATCTTATATATACACATACAATTTGACAAGTATGCATATGTAATTCACCTTTCTCCACTCTCTCTCGATCTCGCTCGCCTCTCTCCTCCCTCTTTCGATGTTGTTCGTCTCTCTGCTGTTATATGTAGCTATGACTCATAATTTTAGCAAACTATAACTATTTTTTTGTTTTATAATGTTTCAAATATTTACTTTTTTTTTGAAAAATCTCTCCTAATATATGTGTTTAATAAAATTTATTGATAAATTTAACGATTGATATTTATGTTGAAAGTTGAAACATTTCAACCTAGCTTAGTGTAAATGTGCACGTGTGGGCACAGATAATTTCAATAATTGGACACAAAACAAATTAAAAGATTGTGTAGAAGCAATTAATAGGCCTAACTCTAAATATATTTTCTATACTTTTTTATTTTCTTAACATAATATGGACAAAATTCCTGTCTGGAATCTTTTGACTTTAATGGATTATTACATCTTATCCCATTATTTCGTTATTGTTACTGTTCTCCAATTCGATTGTACGTAATATTTATTATTATTATTATTATTATTATTATTATTATTATTTATACATATTCGTACTATTCTATATATGTTTTTTCTGATTTGTTTTTTATTTGCTAAGATAAATAAAGTTTTTTCTTTTCAGGGTGAATTTCATAAGGCGATCGTCTCTAGAGTATAGTTCCTATCAAGCTTTCGAACAATCTTACGAAAATATTAATATTTATTTGGATATAAACGATCTCTCTTTATTCTTTGAAACACAAATAAAGAAAATCAATAGAGTGAAAGTAGGTTTGACAATTCCACAAACTTCAAATATATATCACTTGTACTTCATAATGTTAGCAAGGACAAAGTGCACATGCAACCAAAAAGCAAAAAAATATATACAATACTCAAAGCTAACTACTATATATTGATAGAAAATAATAAGATAATTGAGATAACGGAAAAGGAAAAAGGGTCAAATATGCCTCCGTACTATTAAAAGTAGTTTAAATATACCCTTCATTATACTTTTGGTTTAAATATATCCATCCCGTCATACTTTCAAGTCAAATATACCCCTGTTATTATATTTGATCCAAAACTATAGCTGAAGAGGTATATTTGAACCAAAAATATAGCGAGGAACATATTTTAAGCTATTTTTAATAGTACAAGGGTATATCTGACCCTTCTCTCTTGAGATAAACATAGAATATCTTTATAAAAATGAAAAGAGTGCAATGCTATAGATGCATTATATATTTTCTTCCAATAAACTTTCCACTTGTGCAGTAATCCAATTTTATTCTATGATGATAATATTAGTAATAACAATTGATTAAAGTGGAATATGAAATTAGGAAAATTGTCAGCACTCAAAAACAATAGCTGGACAGTGTTGTCTTTTTCCTAAAACTATGTCACCCTCCAAGATATGGATGGCAATCCTAAGGATCATATGACAAATAAAGAATTGGACAAAATATTTTTTATTATATATCATATAATATAAAACTATGTCACTCTCTAGTATAGTCGTTTTTGTATTTTTTTTTCTTTGGGGCTGATATATTTGAGTTGAGCATCTTCTGAATATAGTCTTTCTATCTCTATAAGATAATGGTATGAGCTGTGCACGTTTTTATCGTCTCCAAACTTCACTTATAAAATTTTACTTCGTATGTTATTGTTATTATATAGTTATTTAGATGACATTTATGGTGTGTAGCTGTCATGATGAAGATGGAAATGTGCTTTTTTGGCCCCTTTTGGTAGAAAATGAGACTTTAAATGGATCAATCTTTATCATTCATATTGTCTTATTACATTTTTTTGGCAAATTTCACCCAACTCAAATAACTTTAATATACGAGTCAGAATTTGAAGTTTATAAATTTAAAATTTTAAAAATTTTGGGCTCTAAATTTATATAATTTATACATATTCAATAAATTTTTTTTAATACAAGTACAGATATAAACCAAAGTTATTGAGTTTGGTTAAACGTGTAAACGAAGAACTAGTTCCATTCTTAAACGAAGAACTCATAATTAAATGCTACATAACACATGTCTCTCAGTACATTAATATCATTAAATCATAGTTAATTTTACATATTTTTACCTTCATTTAAATTTTAACCTATGACAAATTAATAAAATTTAGTGTAAACACATGATGGAGATAAATATTATATTTATAGTTGAATATTATGGTTCATAATGGCTATTTTTCACCGAAATAGTTGAAATTTCTTCACTCTTTATTCGAGCTGCAAGAAATTAGAAAAAATAAAATTATAAACATCTCTAAACTTAACATGAATTATTAGTTTCATTCTTTTACTATTGATAATATTAAAAATACCCATTTGCTTGACTAATTGAACTTAAATACATCCCTAAATTCTTGCCAAGTTAAGATGTGTTTTTAATACTTATAGTAGATCAAGTGTATATTTTAGTTTAGTCAAATATATGTTTTTAGGACTGTTAATAGTTCAGAGGTGAAACTAATAACTTGCGTCAAATTTAGGGATTTTTTCAATACTTCTCTAAGAAAAAAATTTGCTGGGAGCTGTGTTCTCCAGAAATGGATCATGCAACAAACTAATCAAAATATAATTGGACCCAAATATAAATATCGAATACCTAACAAGAAATTAAAAAAAAAATACAACTTCAACTTTCAAAAATAACTATTTAAAAGAAGAATTTTCTTCTTCTGTTTTCAAATTTATATTTTGAGGTTGTTTCCCACTAAATAGACAGGAACAAATAACTCGAAAAAGGATTTTTTTTTTTAAAAAAAAAAAAGATAAGAAGGATAAATTCAAGATCCTCAAAATCTTTTTTTTTAAAATTTTATTTTTTTACTTTTCATGTCCCATTTACCCTTTAATCTTCATTCTCTTTTCAAATGCAGCAACAATAAATATACAAATTGTCCAGTTTTTAACTTTTTATCCTCTCTTTCTTCCCTTCAAAACACCTGCAAGAAGCATAAAACCAACAATTTTTTATTTTAGAAATACTTTACAACTAAAATTACCTTTATTTTTAACCTAGGTTGCTCAGACTTTTCAAAATATCATTGGCGCATGTCAGATCTTCTAAAAGTGATACCTTTTTAAGGAATTCTGATGCGACAAGTGTTTTTTTAAGAGTCCGAGAAACATAGATATTAACATATATTGCTCAGACTCTTCATAAATGTCATCACGTAAATGTTGGATTCTTCAAAAGCAGTGCATTCTTGGAAGATTAAACACACGAACATAGTTTTTTTGAGAATCCGAGCAACATAGTCTTTTTTTTCCAAAAATGTCGTTGATGTGTGTTAGATCCTCCGACAATGCATCTTTCGAAGGATGTAACATAGGTGTGATGCGACAGTTTTTAAAGAGAGTCCAAACAACATAGATTTTAACATATATTGCTCGAACTCTTCAAAAGATGTCGTTAGGTGTATGTCTGATCCTTCAAAAGTGGCGTTTTTTTTTTTGGAGGATCCAACACGGATACAACAGTTCATTTTGAGAGTCCGAGCTATATAGATTTTAACTACATCAACACACCAGATTTCTCAGATGAAGCTTTCCCATTCTTAGATGTTTTCAAGAAACCAAAATGTTTCCCTATAACAGATTTACCCTGAAAAAAGTAAAGAGGAATATATTGGCATTTTGCAAAGAATAAACAAAGAAGAAAAACAGAAAAAAATACCTTTGAATATGTTTCAGAGTAGCCTGCTTGTTGCTCCATGTAAGTTTTATCATTGTAAAAAACTGTATTATCCTGAAAACGTAAGTAACAAATGTAAATGAATGAACTTGTTCATTCTTCATGTACGACGTGAGTGTTGAGACATAATATAATTAAGTCATCAGAAGCGTGCTTTTAGATGAAACGATCACACATGCTAAAACGATGGAGTCATTTTGGTTTTGGCTATGAATAAATGAGGTAGACATCAATGCATGAGCCCCACCCCACCCCATCACCAAAAGACGGATTTTGACAACAACAACAACATACCAAATAAAATCCCACAAGTGGGGTCTGGGGAGGGTAAAATGTACGCGAACCTTACCACTACCTCATATAGATAGAGAGGTTGTTTCCGGAAAACCCTCGTCTAAAAATCAAGAAAAGACAGATTTTGACAACAACAACAACATACCTAGTGAAATCCCACAAAGGGGTCTGGGGAGGGTAAAATGTACGCAGACCTTACCACTACCTCTTATAGATAGAGAGCCTGTTTTCGGGAAACCCTCGTCTAAAAATCAAGAAAAGACGGATTTTGACAAGGGTCAAAAAGTCTAAAGGGCAGCACGATACACAAAGCATCCCACAGCTCTAGCAATAGTGGCATCTTCCACAGCTCGAACTCGTGATCAACTTTACCGTTGCTCCGAGGCTAAAAAAGTCTTACAAAAAGAAACTCAAAGATACAAAATTGAACTTGCCTTTTGGAAATTTGAAACAGGTGAACTAGCAGTGTCATCAAGATAAAGATTCTGTTTTTTTCCACTCTGCTCTTTTATTTTCCTTATCTGTTTCTCCTTTGTATTTTCAGTCTCAAAAGTATTTAAAAAGTAGCCATTTTCTTCACAACAGAATTCTCTATCCTCATGGAAATTATTATGTGGTGGTCCAGAAGAAGCATCAGAAACCATAGACAAATCTTCATCTACATATGTCGATTTTCCCCTACCATCAACTCCATTATATTGAACTGAAGAATATGAGAATTCATCAAAGTACATTGTCCATCCAGATTCACCCTCATTAGTGCATTCAGAACCTGATATGTCCATCAAGATTTCAGCTTTGTTACTTTGGCAAACCCAAAATGGCTATTTATGAAAGAAGAGAGGCTAGTTTTTGTAATAAGATTAATATGGAGTAAATTCTCTTTGTTGGTTCTCTATTTATAAGTAGGTAGAGGAGAACTAAATTGCGCGGACTCTTCATTTTAAATGCCACACTCGTGTTGGATTCTCTAAAAATACAGTACTTTTGGAGGATCCAACACGCACCCGCTGACACTTTTGAAGAGTCCGAGCAAGATAAGAAGAGAAGTGTTAAGGTATAATAGAAGCAACCAAACTTAGCACACTCAAATAGTAGACTAGTTTTGTCCCTTAGCTTTATCTGTTCCCCTTTTTTCTTCTTCTCAATTTGGTGAAGAATAAAACTTTGCCAGTTGGCTTAGTCATGGGGTGGGGAAATAGAGAAATGAGTCATGGCCATTGGCTATTGATATAGGTAACAAAAGGTGATTAGAGTTACAATAATTACAACGCCTCAATCGCAACCAAGTTGGGATCGATCATATGAAGGCATAATATATAAAATGACACTCAAATTTGGCTTTGACTGACAAGTAAACACTTCAACTTTGAGTATGCATATTTAGATATCTCAACTCACCTTTATTGTGTAACTGAACACTCCAAATTACAAAATGATCATACAGACACCTCGAGAATTTGTGTGTCACGTCAATGCCGAAGTCCACGAGACATAGTGGGGATGAGTTGGAGTGTTTAGTTGTCAATTAAGATGTCTAGATGTGCATTCTCTAAGTTGGAGGGCTTGCTTCCCAGTTGAGGCCATGTTCGAATGGTTACTTATGTATTATGCCTACATTTAAAATCCCATCAATACGTGTCTAAGTGAGCACATCGTGACGTACCATGTATTTTGAGGTTTTATCTAGAATTGAGACCGACAATGTGAACAAACTCCCACTATAATACCATATAATATGACCTTAATTGGATGGAGATGAAGCATTTTCTTGGACCACTTATTTGCTGACATAAAAAGGACCATTTAGAAACAAAATCTCTTGGCTCCATTGTTTTCTTAATTGGCCATGATTGGAGGCACAAGTCCTTGATGGGCTTATCAGTTTGCCCTAGTCTACTTGACTTTATAGAATCTCCTATAAGACCATAAATGCCAATTCTTGAAAAATAATGCATATGGCCCATCATTAAATGACAATATGATAAGTTATTGTTGAGTTGTTCTATACCAATCGAGTTTAATTTCTATACGTTGACACTACAATATCTTTTATTACATTATTAGTGTTATAAAATAAGATCTAAATTAATGGAAATAACTTTAAGACGGAATA
>DF368914.1:6855-16958 GCA_000787875.1 Solanum virginianum
GACGTCAAGACGTAACATTTCATGTTTTTATCCAAAATTGAAAAATCTGGACAGCCCACGATTTAAGTACATACTTAGCATACTCAAGCACTTCTATACACTCCATGAATCGTAACACACATTCTAACGCCCAACGCAAACTTCCAACGTCAAAATGCAACATTTTAATACCATAAGGGACCCAATTTCGACCAACCATTCCAAAAATGTATGTACACAAATCTAACACTCTCTCCACCCCATAAGAATCATTTTCAAGAGCTATTAAAATTTTAAACATGATTTTAAACAAGAAAATCTCATTCACATTCATATACCCCATTTTGAACCCAACAACTTCTAAGCTTAGAACTTACTTAATCAAACCAACTTTCTTGGTTATTCTTTTAACTTAATAACCTCCAAACAATATACAAGCTCAAATTTAACCCAAAAGAAGAGAAAAATACACTTACCTTCACAACCCTTCAACAACTTTAAACCTTCGATTCTGAATTACCTCCAAACCTTATACGAGCTCAAATTTAACTCAAAAGAAGAGAAAAATACACTTACCTTCACAACCTCTTCAACAACTTTAAACCTTCGATTCTGAATTTCTACGCATTTCCTTGACAAACCAATACTTCTACGATACTTGTGGGACCCCATTTACTAGGATTGTAGCGTCAAATAGCAAGAGGATCCAAGAAAAATGAATTGTTGATGGAGCTACTTTTCACCCAAACAGTTCCAGTTTCAGCACCTCTGGAAATTTCTGCTTATTTCTCTTCTTCTTCTCCTTCCAAGCGTAAGACCCTCTTTTTTTCTTTTTCAGTGTTAGGAGAAGAGGAGAATGATCTTGTGGAACATATAATACACATGTATATATATAAAATAACAAGGTCAAGAATGGAGAAGCTTCTTGGTCTCACATGAAACTTGGACCAATCCCAAGTTAGGACCATTTAAAATTTTAATTTTTCTTCATGGCTTAACATAATTATGTATAACATGAATTCAAAGGGTAGCCTTGTATAAGTGTACAAGTGTATACATGATTATATATATATATACTTACACCTCCCTTAAATATTTCACTAAAGTTCTCAAAAGTACCCTCAAGTCCCAAATTTTCCATAATCAATCCAAAGCACCACAACACGGGTTCTAACAGTTCCAACATACCATAATACGGGTTCTAACACCATGCTCCCCCAAAGGGTCTCAGCTATCGTATCAACACCATGGCCATATATACTAAGCACTCAATCAGGACAATCTCTTATCTTGAGTATAAAACATAATACCAGTCAATGAATCTCTACCACGCTACTGGAGACGCATCAAGTATAGCCAAGGGAATACTCTGGGCCAAATCATCTACTACCTCATGATAAGAAGCTAATCAATCCCCCAAGATAATATCAAAATCAAGCCTATTAGACAGTTCAAATTTGCCTGGATATCACAATCCTAAAGAGTCATCACATCCCATTCTCTACTAATAAAAGCATTACATCGATATATGAACCAGAATAGAAAAGGCTCGAAACCCATATAAGCAATACTTAGAGTAGTGGGAGGTAGTTCAGCTGATAAATGCAACAAATAAGCCAACCAACAATAGACAACCCAACAAAACCCCTGAACATAGCATTTATCTCATAATCAGGAGCACAATCCAGACACCAAAGAATTAGGAGAACATATCAACAGAATCACAACAACAGAACCATAACCATAGAGTCACAAGGTGTAGTCAGGATAATAACTAACACTAAGCCTCTTAGATACCAAATAACACCAATACCCGACTACCCACTCAAGTAATCAAACATCAAAATGGCATATGTATAAATCTCAAGGTGTAGGCTTACGTTTATCCTCAAACATGGCATAATCCTAACTAAAGGAACCAGTATTAGAATCATACTAGGTATCACATACTCATCACTATCAAGAAGCCCAATGGGCCAACCCAGTTGTTAAATAATCAAATATATGTACACAGATAACGTTAATGCTTAACTTTCCTCAGTCACAACCTCTCTCACGTTTATAATCTTTATCAGGAGTATTCATGCCCACATGATATATAAACAGAGCTAACGTACAGATATTGGTGCTACAGAGTCCCAGCCTCTACAACATACCCTATAGTATAGTACATAGTCACCACTAGATAAGTAACTGATCACATAGCCTTTCTCTGAGGCACCCACAATATAAATGCTTGTAGGCTTTCTATCTAATTATCAAAAATCATAGGCATCTGGTCTCTTCTCTACAGGATCTGGAGGCTACTTACTATCTAGGATTGATGGTACAACCCTACCCCTACCTGAGGTCTGACCTCTATATGGCATATTTGTGAAGGAATGAACCAAATCAAATTCCCAAAATCAGTGGACCATTGATAATATCACACGACCAAAATCAATAACACAAAAAGTTTCCTAAACAACTTGTAGCCTCCTAGAGATAAGTCAAGAACTTTTACGCATCCACCCATAGGACTATACTAGATAGTAGCTCTACGCGGATGAAACTAGTGAGCCTTAAGCTTTGATACCACCTTGTCACGACCCGATTCTGTTCATGATAGTGCCTGTTAGATCCTACCTATAGGTTGGCTAATTACCCAATACTAAGGTACCTATCCTAAATTATTAGTCATAAATATACTAGACATAATTAAATAAACCAACACAACCTACCCAAAACCTGGAAGTCAACTATAAAGAGATACAATAAACACAAGCATGCGCCCATATATATATATATATACTAATAGCCATAATATATATAGCTAGAAATACTCCTACAAATACAAGCTACTACACTGTACAAGACCAATGTCTAAATACGAGGATGACCATCAGAAGGAAGGAAACTGCAGATGTCTAGTGTTATCGGTGGTCATCAAGTGACTCTTGAATGCTTGTAAATCCCCCAACTCAGTAATCATGGCTAGTACCTAGACTTGTATCATAGGAAGATGCAAAAATATAAAAGACTCAAATATAGAGAACTGCAGTAAGTCTAGCAAATGGGAACTCAGACCATGGAGTTAGAATCTCTACAGAACCACTAAACCTTAATAACAACCCAAGTACTCTACAAGGATATCAATTGATGAAACCTAAGTAGGACCATATCACAATCGTCATCGGTCTGAGGTATAGTGTTGTACATGAGTGTAAGGCTCTAATATCTATACTTGTATACCAATTGGCTCCCATAATCCTAGAAGGAACACCCACACATAATCTAACTGACTAAATCACCACGGAACCCTACTCTTAGTATCATATGATCAAGGGGTCGAGTGGTACATGGGTGTAAAGCCTTAATATCTAAGCCTAAACGCCCTTTGAGCCTCCATAAGCCTAAAAGGTACACCTACACACAATCAGGGTATGTATAGGTATGTGGATCCATGATTAATCAATCAGGTCCCTGACCTAAGGTATCAAATGTCAACTGTGTCCTCGACCCAAAGTATAATATCACAACTAGGTTCCCAACCCAAAGTGTCATATATCAACTGGGTCCCTAACCCATAGTATTGTAATGGTGGGACGAATCCCGCACAGAGAAAGAATCCCCCTAATGTAATCTATAATGTCTTAGACCCATAATGTAATAATCGGGGTCCCAGATAAAAAATATAATCACCAGGGTCCTAGAACCAAATATTGATATGTGCTCAAACCTCAGAATATCATCTAGGACTCAAATTTTTTAGACGTGGCCACTAGGACTAGGACCACATGGAGCATCACCTAGGACTCATACTCTTGGACGTGGCCATCAGTTCTCAGAGCGATTAATCAATCAGGTCCCTGACCTAAGGTATCAAATGTCAACTGTGTCCTCGACCCGAAGTATAATATCACAACTAGGTTCCCAACCCAAAGTGTCATATATCAACTGGGTCCCTAACCCATAGTATTGTAATGGTGGGACGAATCCCGCACAGAGAAAGAATCCCCCTAATGTAATCTATAATGTCTTAGACCCATAATGTAATAATCGGGGTCCCAGATAAAAAATATAATCACCAGGGTCCTAGAACCAAATATTGATATGTGCTCAAACCTCAGAATATCATCTAGGACTCAAATTTTTTAGACGTGGCCACTAGGACTAGGACCACATGGAGCATCACCTAGGACTCATACTCTTGGACGTGGCCATCAGTTCTCAGAGCCCAGGGAATATCATCCAGGACTTGAAGCATAGGAATAGTTACCCACTCAACTAGTCTTTTCGAATTTGAACCTCCAAAGTCATACCATGCCTCCAGCCAAAAATCACATGTAGCCCAAGCAAACATAACCATCACCTCCCTTAGATGATAACAGATAACCCTTAGCATCAGCTAAGAATAACTAGTGCATAATAATTAACAGAAGTATACAATATTGTATATGTCACAAATCAATGTAGAGTCATGCCCAACAAAGGACAAGTATGTCACAGTCAGGTCAACCACAAGAAATTAGAGTAAACATGGGAAATTGCAGTTACATCATAAGTATCTAGAGAAATCAATCCTAATAGAGTCATATCTGTACCAAAATCCAGCCACAGTACGACATATAATCAACAAACAGTTTCATAGCTAGCATATCTGAGTAGTATCAGGCTACACACTCATGCAGATAAGAGGGAAGTTAGTATACATACCTATCCCATGGGATTAGCCCATATTTGGCCCTTGCTAGTCTCTTTTCCATGTAAAGTAACTCATAGAGCAGCGTCGATATAACCTAAGCTAAGGCATAGGAGGCTAGATAATCAGAAGGATGTCACCTACCCATAATCATATCGCAACCTAGCTGCTATAAAGGATATCACCTAAGGCAACCATGTATTGGCCTACTGATAATGTGCCCCTATATAAAAAAGTGTTAACCCCCAGAACTAACCCAAATAGATAGTGTCTCATCATAGATAGCCCTGGAATCCAATAGGATATAGCTTATATCTCGCTAACAGGGTCACACTATCGTCTTTAACCTGCTAGTATCTCAGTAGCAAAGCATCTCTTCTCACAGGTCACAATGCTCCCTTAGGAATACATCTATAACCATTCCCTAAACATGGTATGTTTCTCTAATCGCTAGCCAGTGGCACAAGTACATAACGAATAACAACGGTATACAGGATCATATCAGGTACAGAGTAACACAGAATTGTGCCTAATTAGGCAATTCTACCACAATCCAGGCAGCCACAAGTACTCAGAATAGATACAGATAGCCACAACTATATCATAGATATCCCAAACAACCAGAGCCTATAAAATTAGTTATAGATACTAGAATCAATGTACAATGCAATATGTATCATTTGTCAGCCTCACAAGCTAGTATAGTGCAGTGCCTCAGGCTACCCACACATACAATCAAGAGTCAAGTTTAATGTACATACCTGTCATATGTTCTCAGCCTAAACAAGGCTTTTAGGCCCTCTCATGGTTGAGCAGTGTCAAAACTTAACAAATATAGCAACTATAATTAACTCTACCCTTCATACCATAATTATCGTCCCATATCATCATATATAAAATATACAGATCATAACTATCTATATACAACACCTATTCTATAGCTCAACCTATAAACAATAAATTTCTACACATTCTGGCTCACATACAAATGCATTTCAACTCAATCTAGGGTATAGAGAAGCCTAGCCTACCTGGAAGGTGGTTCCTCGCTCTCCTAGTCTATCTGGTCAAGCTTTTTCATTCTTGATAGCCTCTAAACACTATTGAGCTATCAAAACATGAATTATAGGGTTAACATGATCGATTCAGCTGTAAAATCTCATAAAATAGACAAAATTCCATCAATTACCGCCAAAATAAGAAAAAATAGGGCATAGGGCTAACATCCCAAATGAACTCCTGTAATACGGTCCCTACTTTACCCTAAGTCTATAGACAAAAATTTAGCCCAAAACAAATCCCAGAAGGCTGAGAAGCGACTCAAAAACTAGGTTATATTATCGAAAAATATTTCTTACAAACTTTCTCTGGCAGATTTATAGAAAATCAGCCAAATTAATGAATTATAACATATCACAATGTTCCTCTTGAAATTAGAACTTTGACTCAAATTTTACTTAATTCCATTTGGAATCAACTAAGATATCGTAATGTAAAGTTTTCACATATTTTCCATACATAATCAGTGAAAATGGGAATTTTATCTCAAAATACATGCCAGAACTGAAATCCGCCACCTCCATGGAATTCCTTGGGAAATTCCAAGTCACAAAGTCTTTTGAATTGCTAAAATTAGAGTTACATATCTCAACTTACAATTTTCTAAGGTTTCCCCTCAAATTGCTCCGCGACTAGCCTTTTATAGGCTTGGCTGCACCGCCTTATGCCATGGCACGCGGGCGCTGGTACAAGCATGTAAGCCTGTACCATGTAACGCACGTGAGCATGCTAGTATGTGCATAGAGCATAACCCTGCTGTGCGGCACTAGTTTTTCCCAAAAACTTCTCCAAAGCATTCTGAGCCCATTTGACGTACGTTTTATGCAAATAACTAGTGTAACCATATGATTTTCAATGTTTCGGATCCAATGGAGCATCCTATAGAAAAATGAGGGTCCCACTTCTTTCTAGCTAATTTTAGCTAAAAGAACTAAGTAGGGGGTCAAAAGGCAATTAGAGGCCTCTTCCATCCGACAAAAGATCATTTTAGGCTATTATCGACATCCAGAGCCGGCACTGCTATCAGATTTCCATTTTAAGCACGTTTAGCTAGGTGGTTTTTAACAATAAAATCACTTTTTAACTTTTAAAATGAACTTATTTTATGAATTATGACTTAGATCCATACTGGGACCCTCCAACCTTGGACCAACAACGCACCTAATCTAATTCGGCTCCTCCAGAATTGATGAGCTGTCAAAATATAATCTCGAGGCTATTTTCTAGGACTTTATTAGAAATCTCATTTTTACTAATTTGTTCTTTATTTTAACGACCTTTGAAGTGGGTCAGGCGCTAGGCAACACCCCCAGGCCTTAGCATTAAGAAACAAAAGTACAAGGAGGGGGACATAAACCTTACCTATGATCCTATGGTCGTACACAAGTCGGCCAACATACTAATGTTGGCCAACTCATTCCCATTACCAAAAGAAATGAACATAGAGACTAATTACCTACTGAAAGGACTCCTCTCAATACAAAACATCTAGGAAAACATAAATAAGGGAGACTCTCCCCTTACAAAAGTAAGAAAAGAAAAAATCTATGACCCATTCAATGTAGCTCTGACTTAGAAAAGCATAACTAATCTGAAAAAGATCCAGGAGTATAAAATGGAATAGAGACTTCTATACCAAAATAAAAAATTCAAATCTACTCATGATAACTGTCTGATCCTCTTAAACTTTCTTCTCTTGAAATTTGCCATTCTGATTCTGTCCATATTGAGGTAACTTCTTGCTTCCCTTGGTAATTATTGTTGAACATAATAGTGCCTAGGACTTTCATACTGATGACTTCTTTTGGAAAGAGTATTTGCGATGCAATTAGCTTCTCTATAAACTTGTTTGTAGGTGAAAACCTCCATTTGGATAATAATCCTTTGCAATTCAGTGGTGAGCTCCTGTAGTCTCCATTGAGGCTTACTACTCTGATTCACCCATTTCATAGCATAAAATTTCTGTAGCAATGTTGACCACACCATTGGATACTAAAAATAGTTGCTTAGAGCTCTACTTGGTTGTTCATTCTCACTCCAAATGGTGCAACAAATGCATAAATTATATCTCCATTTAAGTCTCTCAAAATACCTTCACCACCTATGTTGCCTGGGTTCTCCAGTGCAGGTCCATCTGTGTTAAGTTTGAGCATATTATTAGAAGGTCTAGTCTAGCTAATGTTGGTTACTATCAACTCATGTTTACACCCTTCCACTCATAATGCCAAGTCAATCGATTCAGCTGTAAAATCTCATAAAATAGACAAAATTCCATCAATTACCGCCAAAATAAGAAAAAATAGGGCATAGGGCTAACATCCCAAATGAACTCCTGTAATACGGTCCCTACTTTACCCTAAGTCTATAGACAAAAATTTAGCCCAAAACAAATCCCAGAAGGCTGAGAAGCGACTCAAAAACTAGGTTATATTATCGAAAAATATTTCTTACAAACTTTCTCTGGCAGATTTATAGAAAATCAGCCAAATTAATGAATTATAACATATCACAATGTTCCTCTTGAAATTAGAACTTTGACTCAAATTTTACTTAATTCCATTTGGAATCAACTGAGATATCGTAATGTAAAGTTTTCACATATTTTCCATACATAATCAGTGAAAATGGGAATTTTATCTCAAAATACATGCCAAAACTGAAATCCGCCACCTCCATGGAATTCCTTGGGAAATTCCAAGTCACAAAGTCTTTTGAATTGCTGAAATTAGAGTTACATATCTCAACTTACAATTTTCTAAGGTTTCCCCTCAAATTGCTCCGCGACTAGCCTTTTATAGGCTTGGCTGCACCGCCTTATGCCATGGCACGCGGGCGCTGGTACAAGTATGTAAGCCTGTACCATGTAACGCACGTGAGCATACCGGCATGTGCATAGAACATAACCCTGCTGTGCGGCACTAGTTTTTCCCAAAAACTTCTCCAAAGCATTCTGAGCCCATTTGACGTACGTTTTATGCAAATAACTAGTGTAACCATATGATTTTCAATGTTTCGGATCCAATGGAGCATCCTATAGAAAAATGAGGGTCCCACTTCTTTCTAGCTAATTTTAGCTAAAAGAACTAAGTAGGGGGTCAAAAGGCAATTAGAGGCCTCTTCCATCCGACAAAAGATCATTTTAGGCTATTATCGACATCCAGAGCCGGCACTGCTATCAGATTTCCATTTTAAGCACGTTTAGCTAGGTGGTTTTTAACAATAAAATCACTTTTTAACTTTTAAAATGAACTTATTTTATGAATTATGACTTAGATCCATACTGGGACCCTCCAACCTTGGACCAACAACGCACCTAATCTAATTCGGCTCCTCCAGAATTGATGAGCTGTCAAAATATAATCTCGAGGCTATTTTCTAGGACTTTATTAGAAATCTCATTTTTACTAATTTGTTCTTTATTTTAACGACCTTTGAAGTGGGTCAGGCGCTAGGCAACACCCCCAGGCCTTAGCATTAAGAAACAAAAGTACAAGAAGGGGGACATAAACCTTACCTATGATCCTATGGTCGTACACAAGTCGGCCAACATACTAATGTTGGCCAACTCATTCCCATTACCAAAAGAAATGAACGTAGAGACTAATTACCTACTGAAAGGACTCCTCTCAATACAAAACATCTAGGAAAACATAAATAAGGGAGACTCTCCCCTTACAAAAGTAAGAAAAGAAAAAATCTATGACCCATTCAATGTAGCTCTGACTTAGAAAAGCATAACTAATCTGAAAAGGATCCAGGAGTATAAAATGGAATAGAGACTTCTATACCAAAATAAAAAATTCAAATCTACTCATGATAACTGTCTGATCCTCTTAAACTTTCTTCTCTTGAAATTTGCCATTCTGATTCTGTCCATATTGAGGTAACTTCTTGCTTCCCTTGGTAATTATTGTTGAACATAATAGTGCCTAGGACTTTCATACTGATGACTTCTTTTGGAAAGAGTATTTGCGATGCAATTAGCTTCTCTATAAACTTGTTTGTAGGTGAAAACCTCCATTTGGATAATAATCCTTTGCAATTCAGTGGTGAGCTCCTGTAGTCTCCATTGAGGCTTACTACTCTGATTCACCCATTTCATAGCATAAAATTTCTGTAGCAATGTTGACCACACCATTGGATACTAAAAATAGTTGCTTAGAGCTCTACTTGGTTGTTCATTCTCACTCCAAATGGTGCAACAAATGCATAAATTATATCTCCATTTAAGTCTCTCAAAATACCTTCACCACCTATGTTGCCTGGGTTCTCCAGTGCAGGTCCATCTGTGTTAAGTTTGAGCATATTATTAGAAGGTCTAGTCTAGCTAATGTTGGTTACTATCAACTCATGTTTACACCCTTCCACTCATAATGCCAAGTCA
>DF368913.1:8090-20987 GCA_000787875.1 Solanum virginianum
ATGCGCTAAATAAGTGAGACTGGCTGTCAGTCTGGATACTATGTATAACTGTTATGTTTGTTGGGCGGTTGTACCACAGCGGTGACCTAGTCGGCTCGCACCTATGTATATATGTTTATTCTGTTGCTGGGGGTTTTCTGTGTGCAGGTGGTTAGTTAGAAAAACAGATCGCACCTATGTATATATGTTTATTCTGTTGCTGAGATTTTTCTGTGTGCAGGTGGTTAATTAAAAAAACAGAGAAAACTCTGTCAAAATTTTCATAGATAAATAGTAACCTAGGTGGGAGTCTGATTTGATTATATGGTTCGGGCGCCCCAAACGAGTGCCAGTCACGGCCCATAGGTTGGGTCGTGACAGTGATTGAATGATAAATCGGGAGATTCTAAGTTAGAAAGGTGGAGAATTCTTTCGGTCAATATCACAAGTAACTATGTGTCTGAAAGTTCAAAGGAATGCTCGAAGAGATGTTCACAGAATATAGGTGGAGTTCTCTTGATTGAGTCAAGTTCTTAAGGAACAATTCAAACTTATGAGGTCTGAATCCAAGCCCATATAGATAACTAGCCCTGATACGAAAAATGTGTAATTTAGAAAGATGAGAGATTTGTACCGGTATTAACCTGAAAAACTTGACCTTGATAGATAAAGATGTATCATTGTTTGGTCGAAACTAACCCATTTCTTTAGTAAAATGGGTTGAACATAACCCATTTCTTCAATAAAATGGTTGAACATAACCCATTTATAAGAAGGGACGTTAGGCACTTTAGAAGGACGATTAAACTTTTTCATTTCTTTAGTATGCCTTTAAGTGAAATAAATAAATCAACTTAGGAAGGGGTAGGGGTATATAGGACCCTCAGACATATCTTTAATTGCTTATTTACTACTTTATTTATTTGATCACTTAGAATTAATTATGATTTTTAAACTGAGACTTTAATTGCTATTTGTAACCCCCACATAAATGAGAGATCCGGTCGGAATCCGCATTTGCGGACCTTGAAGGGTGCCTAACACCTTCCCTTCAAGGTAACTTGAACCCTTACCCGATCTCTGATAGTTTTAGACCCTTAGTTAGTTTTAGATTAGAATGGTGTCCTAATGCACCCAATCATTAGGTGGCGACTCTTCTTAAATTAATTCAACATCCCAAAAGAGTCCTTGCCACGACGTCGTCCAGGTTCCCGTCTTTTTGCGAGAAAAAATGGAGAGCGACACTGCCTAGCCCATAAAATATAGCCCAATTGCTGCTATTTCAAAACTTGGGTTTGGGCCCCTTTGCCCAACAAAGGGTTGCTGAGATAATGAGCTTTTAAGCTCTTTCTGTCCCTGTATATCATAAAGGTATATATATTGTATATCAGTGTATATATCCTCTCTTCCACCTGTATTTCAAACATTTCAGCCACGTTGAACCATTCCTGCTGAAGACTAGATTTTTCTACCTATTTTAATATCACGTCACTATATACATGATGTATATCAGTGTATACGGTAACGTTTCAGCCCCCAAAAATTCATAACGCAGTTTCTCTATTATACAAAATGACTCGAGGCTAACCCTATGCGCAAGGATGGAGTCCAACATAGACTCAGATGGAGGAGTTCCTGCACAAAAAATAAATAAATATGAATACATTCAACATATAACATAAACGAGATTTGACAACTTAAAAGAAAATATTCACAATTATATCATGATAAAACTCTATTTCAAAACCTTTTTTTTTGGAAATATCATGACACCAAATCAAATTATGACAAAAAAAAATTGAAAAGAAAGGCATATGATGTTACCTTTTGCAGGGCAACGAACTTGGGACGACGAATTAAAGAGGTAGCATTCAACACCAAAGCGAAACTCGCTTATGGGTTTCATAATTTCGAAATGAGAAAATTTCGGCCTTAGGGGCCTTCAAATTGACTGGACTTTTCTTGAAAATTGGTTTACTGGAAAAGAAATCTTAATGTATATTATTTTTTGAGATGAGGGACGGCTCCTCCTGGAATTTAAACACACGATGAATTAAATTAGATCAATTAACGAGCTTCTTTAAAATTAACTAAGTGAAACAATTAACTCAATTGTTATCTAGTAAATTTCAAAAATAATTTGTAAAAATAAACAAGAATATACTTTTTTTATAATAATTATGAAAAAGTACGTAATTACATATGTACAAAGTATATGAAATAACTTAAAATATATATTTTTTTCCTAAGATAATTATTTCACATTGTTAAAAATTGAAGAAGCTCAATAATTAATTTATAATGTGGAGGGTCAAAATTGGGTGTCAACAATAGTACTTTCTCCGTTTCATGTTATGTGATACTCTTTGACTTGACACGATATTTAAGGAAAAAAAATCTTTTGAAACTTGTGATCTAAAATTATTCTTAGATATTTGTGTGGTTGAGAATAATTTCATTAAAGGTAAAAAAAAAATTTTAAAGTTAAATTATTTCCAGTAAGTGTTTCTCGAGAGTAGAAAGAGGTGTGGTTGCAATCATTTCATAGATGGTGTATTTGGTATGGAGGAAAATATTCTCTTTATTTTAAAAAGAATGATCTTCTTTCTTTTTTTAGTTTGTTTAAAAAAGAATGACTTTTTTTTGCAACATTTTATTTTCAGCTCTCCATGTAGCATGCTTAAGACTACAAGATTAAAGGACATTTTGATAAATTTGACATAATTTTAATTTAGAATCACAAAATTAAAAAGTCTTCTTTATTTTTTGAAGCTCCATGTCAAGTCAAACCAAATTATTCTTTTTGAGACAAAAGAATATTTGACAATGGGCAATTCAAGAAAGACTATTTGTTAAACTAATTTGAAAGGAATATCAAGCACCTGCTTTGAATTTCCATATATAGAACTTCAATGATTTTTCTCCAAACTTCTAATATACTTCCTCTGTTCTATTTTTGACTTGACACTATATTTAAAGAAAAAATTATCATCTAAAATTAAATATTTATATGGTTGAGAATCATTTCACTAAGGATAAAAAGAGAATTTTAAAGTTAAATTATTTTGAATTAAAATAAAATAATATTTTTTTTGGAACGAACTAAAAAGAAAAAAGATGTTATGATAAGAATAAAATAACAAACACCTCTTGATATTTTGTCTGACCACACGGTGTGGGCCACAAATATGGGTGGTGTTCTGCGATGGTACGAATAAAGATAAGATATGTTCGAGAATAAAGGAAATATAATTAATGAAATTTATTTTCTAAAGAAAATATCAAGTAAATATGAGAGAATTAAAAAAAAATCCAAATTTGACCATGAAATTTGGCACTTTGCATAATGGTTTTGATTTGAATTTCTATATATATATATATATAATGTAGGACTTGTCTAATTGAGATTAGATCTACATTTGTCATTACAAAATTGGATTGGTTTTGTCCTTGTTAATAAACGGTGAATTATTAGGACTAATCTTCACAATTAGCAAATTTTGACCCCTTCGTATAATCTAACGACAAATTTAAATCAGTTATAATAAATATTATTTCAATTTTATAGATTTTATTAGGACTAATCTTCATAGTTGGAAATAGTGGTGAAGCTTAGTTAGTGCTTAGCATCAGAGAAGCGAAATTATTTCAATTTTATAGATTCTAAATTTTATAAAAAAAATAACAATTAGATATTTTAATCTGCATATATATATTTAATGTGTATTTATTAACACACACATATATATTATTTAACCTGATTTGTGTGCAGGCTACTAGCTTCGTCCCCCCTTCTTTGTATTTGCCGATCAATTGCAATTAGCAATAGTTAGCTATTTCGTTACTTTCATATTAAGTGAATTTGTGATACAATACATACTACCTTCATCCTATATTATAAGGATATTTTTCTACAAATATTTGTTTCATATTATATGGACACTTACTAAATTAGGAAAGAATAATTATTTTTTTCCATTTAATCCTCATCATTAATTAGTGTATTAATAATTTTTTTCTAACTTAATTTAATATATATTGATATAAATGAAAGGTAAAATAGTAAAATTTACTAATGTATTGATGATTTCTTAATAATAGTGTACAATGGCAAGTGTTCTTATAATATTGGATGAAGGTAGTAATTCTTAAGAAAACAAAGTTAGGACATAAATTGAACACCACTTTTCATTTTTATATTTTTAGTTATCCTCAAATTATTCTTGAAAATATAAATAATTCAAAGTAAAATCATAAATATATTAAGGATCGATTCACCTACTTTTTATTTTTTAATAAGCAAGTACAATTTCTAGTCAAGTTTCTACATCTTTCGTCGTTGGAAATTGATCCAAAATAAATTTCTAAAGTTGAATTGGAAGTCGGAAATATTTGACTAGTTGTAAGTTTCAAATCACATGTTAGGACGTTTTGTTGGCTCATTCAATGAATATTACTCCCTCCATCCTATATTATAAGGACATTTTTTATAAATATTTGTCTCATATTATAAGAGCACTTACTACACTAGCATAGAATTAACTATTTTTTCTTATTTTACCCCACATTAATTAGTGTATTAATGATTTTTTTTCTAACTTAATTTAATATACATTGAGGTAAATGCAGGGTAAAATGATAAAATCTGCTAATGTATTAATGATTTCTTAATAATCGTATAAAATGAAAAGCGTCCTTATAATATAAGAAGGAGGGAATAAGACTTTTTAATTAACTCTTTAGAAATTTTGACAAGAGATCTTGTATTCACATTATTTTTCAATATTATTTATAGAATTAATATAAGAAATTGTCTTTTCAATCTTCCAAAATTATGACTATTAGTTTGCTTTTAATTTCTTTGTTACAATGTCCTCACACAAAGATTTATTGGGGCACCATAATCTATTTAAGATTTTACTATGAAAGATTTTACTGAATTTATTATTATTATTATTATATTTATAAAATAACTTTTTTTAATTTTAAAAATGAATCGAATCGAGTAGTACATGAGAGAGAACTCCAAGAGCTATAAAAGCATTTGAGATTTTGACACCAAAGTAGATTGTGGTCTATAAACATTGGCTATTCAAAGAATGATTTTATTTTTTTAAAACACACTAACATCTAAATATCATAACATTAATAAAGAAAATATTATAAGACATTAAAAGTTTGCTTTTCTACAAAACTTGTGAGTATGTTGCAAATGTATTTTGTCAGTGTCGATATATAACTTCTGCTGATTTTAATGGTTTAATTCAATTGAAATAAAAATTTATGTTGGAAAGATTTTGCAATAATGCAGACATGTGATATGTATTTAATATAAATAACTATAATTTGAAAAAAAAATACAATTTAAAGTTATAGTTAAGATGTTATAACAATTTAATCTCTATATTTTGGAGTTTTTGAAGTTGAAATGGTTAACTTTAATCAAAATTTTAGGTAGATGAACTTGGAATGCAATTTTGATGGTTTTGTTAGCTTCACACTATCGAGTTTAGTTTAAACGGACCTTTTATTCATATCCAGAGCTTGCGGACTCATCTTAAGCTCCCTTGCAAAAGTTGGCTTAAAATGAATTTTGAGCGTGAGACTCATTTTTTTTTAGATGATCTTAGTTATAAGTTTTGACATCTCTTTGAGTTCCTGAACTAATTCCGAACACCCCACTAAAAATTTTGTGCTTTGAAAAAACTAGTTGATGTGCATCAACTGGTGCAGCCCACTTTAACCCTTCATATTTGAAGGCCACTGATATCCCCATCAACAAATAAATTTTCCTATTACTCTCCATTGATTGGGATAAAAAATAATTACTCAAAGTATAAAAACTAAATTCAAAGAGTTTAAATTTTATGTAACGATGTAAAAGAAAGAGAGATAAAAAAGGAATTATATGTGTCTTAGTCTTTCTGTAGAGTTACGGTTTGGTTATGAGTGTAATTAATTCACTTTATAATACCATCAGAATACTATGAGGATACCCCGCTAATTTGGGGGAAATTGGATGGAAACTTACAGTAAACAAAACAAGTGATCCATTAGATGGAAATTTATCATAAATAAAACAAAATTGAAACAGTTACTTAGAATTCAATTAATTCTCTCTAATTCAAGAGTTATCTTCAGTATTGACCTGAAAAATTTTCACCAATTGCTCTTTTCTATTATTGTTTGTCTCTGTATTGACTTGGGAGATTTTCACCAAGCGATCTTTTCCACTGTTGTTTGCCTGCATATTAACTTGAGAAGTTTTCTCCAAGTAATATTTTTCACCATTATTGCCTCTGTATTTACCTGGGAGATTTGCACCAAGTGCTCTTTTTCACCATTGTCTGTTTTTTCCTCCAATGGCTTTCCACTCCCAGCAGCTACATCACAAACAAACCTTTCATGTAGTGTGATTTCAAAGAATTTAAAATACACCAATAAGTGTTTATTTTTAGCATGTGCTTTGGCCTATAAAATTTTTGTACGCTATTACTAAAAAAAAATTACATTTAATAACAATTTAATTAGTACATATCATTTTTACCAAGTTGCCCTTTTTGTTTCAATTTATACATATATTTTTTTATTCTTGATCAGTCTAATAGATGTTATCTTTCTATATTTGGTACAATTTAACTTTCAAACTTCATATTTTACCCCTAATGAGATGATATATTGACCACACAATTATATATGATTTATTTTAGACTACACATAAAGTCAAAACATTATTACATAAACTGGGTCTAAGAGTACTGATTAATACTTGTTATAAAAATTAATTTATAATTACCTTATAAATAGCATGATTATATAAAGATCATTCACCGTCAGCACATAAACTTAAAAATCTTTATGAAATATTACATAGACTCACAAGTAAATCCAGTGAAGTAGACAAAAACTATCTTACCTGGAGGTGAACCATTTTCAACATCACCATTGTTGCAATCTTGGTTATTCCCTTCTTGGCGAGGTCCCAAATTATTATCATTATTCTGCCCCTCAATGCCACATGAGTTATGAACAAATATTGATGGAACATTACAATCATTCACTTGATTATGCATTGAACCAAAGCAGCTGATTGGATATCTAGGCACAAAATATGGTACCATTATAGATACTGGTTGTGGTAAATAATTAAACGAACTAGTCCAATCAGGTACCATAGTATGATTGAGCCACATTTCATAGCATGCGTTCGTTGGGCTAAAATTGTGGTAGTAATTGCTAGTGCCCATAATTCTCCTTTTCCTGGGCTCAGCTCTTTTCACCTCAATGAATTTATTTTTCAATACGTGGAATCTCTCTTGCAACACATGTATCACAGATTCCTGAAACATAGGTGACAAATCCAAATCCCCTAGACTTATTGGTCACTCTATTGAAAATAATTTTTATATCTTCAATTCTTCCAAAACTCTCAAAATATTTTTTAAAATCTTCCTCCAATAATTGAGGAGGCAATCCACCAACAAAAATCTTCCTTCTGTTACTTTTGCTACTTTTACTATCATGCCTTTGAACTTGTTGGAGTTCTGAACAACGTTTGCATTGGCGGCTTTCACCTTTGGGCATAGCCAATTTAATATCAACCTAAAATAACAATTATTAAAAAAAAAATAATATATGAATAACAGAATTAGTTTCTATGTATTTGGCCATTAAAGTGTACACAAACTTTACTCCTACTTAAGTAGAGAGGTTGTTATTATCTCAAAAAATGTCCGACTCTTTTCAAAAATCTGATTCGAGACCCAATTGATTTAGGTACGAATCAAATTCTCGAAAATTGAAATGAAAACAGAGTCGCCACCAAATTTTAAGGATAATTAGGAAACCAAAAATAAACTTTAAAACCTAACAGAAAAGCTTTAAAATTTTCAGAGAAAATGAGTAAGGGTTCAATTTCCACCTTGAGAAGAAATTAATCACTCAAGATAACCGCTAACACGCAGTCGACCGACGATTAGAGAGTTTGACTAACTTTGGAAAATGCTTGACTCGATTTATAATTATCTGCTCAATTTGAAAACATTGACTCAATTTAAAAAGTTGATTTAATTTATTCTTGAAAAATCACTACAAAACCCAATTTTTATTTTTATTGTTATCTCTTATTATTATTTTATATATTTTTTAGGAAAAAAGCAATTTAGCACTGAAGAGATTAAAAGAAGAGATTAACAAGACTGACAAAACATGCTGGAGATTTAATTAGATTAGAACCAACCCTATAACAACAAAGTTAGTATCCAAATGAATACACACAAAGTACACAAAATAAAGTAAAGAAAGAAAAACTTAAGAGTTTTGGGCTTTTAGCCCACTTGATCTTCTGCTGCCTCTTTTGGGGCTTGGCCCATTCTTCTGTAATATACATTTGATGTATATTTTCTGTATATCATTGTATAAGCATTGATTCCGGACTTTGAAGCTTGTTTATCAACTTCGATCCCTGTATATTCTTTATTCTACATGTTGGCTGACTCAAGAAAGGACGTTTGGGCCTCCATGGCCCAAGAAAATGCAGGATGGGGTTCCAAAGAACCCCAAAGATGTAGGTCATGCAAAGATAGAGAAAAATAAGGATTAGAACCTATAGCAACAACTATATCTGGACTGCAGCAACAACCATGGATCAACCATAAATTAAAACAGTCTAGCAATGTTTTATTTAGAGAGACAGCAAACAAGAGGCAATTTCATGCTTTCTTGTATAGTAATTCTTAACAACAGCCCAATAGCATGCATTCCAAGAAATGAGAAACTTCACAGGGAGAAATCTAGATGGACTTAAGCAGGACTGCACATTATAGTAGAAAAAGCCATCATACAGACAAAACAATAGCAGGTGAAAGGGCCAACAGTATTCTCAGATAGACGATTATAGTAGAAAAGCCGTCATACAGACAACACAATAGCAGGTGAAAGGGCCAGCAGTATTCTCAGATAGACTTTAAGTCTCAGAGGGAAGTAAGAACAAGGAGAATAACTTCATAGATGAGAATATATGCAATATTGGACATTAGACATTCAAGACTATAATGAAACCCAACCAATTGTAATATATCTGCATAACCATGAAGATCAATGGCATGCTTGTGCGAAAAATGAACAAGATTAAACAAGGCAGGCAAGATCCATCGACACTAATCAATTGTGTTCATATATTTGAAAGTAAACAGAGTACCGTCCTTAATCTTCAACAAACCAGTGTATATGACATCAAAACAAAAGACATTTGCAAAGCAGACTGGCAGAGGCCGTATCAATTAATGGCGCGAGTGTGTATCGAACAATGCAAGGCAAACTTATGTTTCAATCTATCAGCTTAATTCGACAATGCACACTTCAGATAACCTTTCTTCACCTTTTTAAACGAAGCTTAACAGAATGAGGGCACAATTAGCATGAAAAAGAACTTAATATCTTTCTTCATATGAGAGGACTTTAACATGACGAGACATAAGCAGCATACCCTATTACAGTATGTATTTTGAGGAGGAAGATCACTTCGATATGAATATAAACCTTAACAACTAGGCAGCCAGTAAGGATGACAGCGATAAACATGCTCAAACAGATATGAAGCAAAGCAAACTTATTTCCTTATCTCAACTTAACCGGGTATCACCATATGTAGATGTGAAGACGATGGAAGGGAAGCCAACCAGATGCAACAACAAGAAAGACTTTGACAGTTATGAACTCAAAGCAGACATATATTATGAGCTAGAGGAAACACACATAATCGTAGAATTCAGATTGTATTCAAAAATAACACAACACGATTCCAAACACATCTTGACAAATGACAATGTTATGAAATGATAGTGACGACACTCAGATTTAGCCTAGTAACAAACGAATAAACGACGAGTTTGATTACAAATGAATAGGCTTTGACAGGAAATTCGGCTAAATCTCAGTAATTTCAGGGCACATCGAACTCAAAGAATGTCATTTTACAATTAATCGATCTAAACTATTTACAAAGAAGAGTAGAGATTAGGTTTTACCTTTTTGGGAGCAGCGAACTTGGGACTTTGACGAGCTGCCAGAGATGCTTACACCACCACGAGTCTACGCCGACTCAAGAACAAAATATCGGTATCTCCGAAGACCGACGAGCTTTCTGGAAAACGAGTTTGAAGGGTTATGTCCTGTAGTCGATCCTTTTTTAAATCAAGAACAGATTGAGAGGATTTTCGTAAGTTTTTGACTAAGTTTTTTGATCCTTAACTCTCGCCGTTCCTCCTTTCTCCTTCGAGATATAAGGAGTATATATAGCTTGAAGATTAGGGTTAGAATTGGTGAGAAGCAACGGTCGATTGACCAAGAGGGACTCACGTGAAGGACAAATGGTTGTGGAATCTGTTCGTTCTGACAGAGGGATGGGTCGAGCGTCGATCGTGCGAGGTCAGACAGGCGATGGGGGTTGTCAGAGTTGTCGGGTATGGGTGTGCGATCGTCGGGTTAAACGTCGGAGCTGAAAAGAGATGCGCGACTGGTTGTGCGCGGTAGATGTGAGGGTGAGGGTGAGCGTGTGAGAGGTTGGAGGGGTAGATGGAGACACGAAAGGGTCGGGGTCGGCGGCGATTTAGGGTTTTCTTCTTCTTCAAAGAAGAAGAAGAAGAAGATGATGAGAGAGTGAGAGAATCAGCGGAGAGGATTGGGGTTTGAGGGAATTAGGGGCGCGTAGATTCACGCGCCCGACAAAATTATTATTATATTTTTTATTTTCATTTTTATTAATTAAAATAAGCAAAATTTGAAAATTGTTAAAATTAAACAAAACGGGTATTTTTGTGATGTGGACGGAAAATGGGTGTCAACAGTTGTTTCTAATACACCTTCGTTCCAAGAAAAAGAAATAGTCCGAAGCAATATAGAGAAAGAGATAACGCAAATGAAAAAGTCATGAGAAAATAGCACAGACAAATCATCGTGAATAATATTTAAAAAAATATAAATATAAACACAAATTAAGAAGACTAAAATTGAATACATATAAAGCAAAAGTTATTTCAAACTCCCTATTTAAGTGCAGCAAGCATTGTGAATTGTGAGGGTTAAGTTTTGGCTTTGAAATAATGGAATTTGTGGAGAACTTGATAGTGAGATTAATGGAGGACCCAAAGCCTATTCCAAACATAAATTTGAAGTTCCGATTTAGACTTAAAGATGCAATAATAATTTTAATTGACTAGATATTATTCGTACCAAATTTCATTAATTTTGTAGTAGTGATCACTCAAATTCCATTCATAACGTTTTATTAGCCATCAATCATCTACTTGGCGAACTGTATTTATTGTAATGAGATAATTAAGATATATATTATGAGATATACATGTATAAGAAAATTCAATATGATGGGTATATCTTGGAGGGCAAACAACTTGAATTCTATATGAAGAAACTACAGAAGAAGAAGGGCAAGGCTGGACCTGCTTAATTGGAGCTCTTTGATTTTTCCGATTAACTTATCTTCTTTTTTTCTCTTTTTCCCCACTAGTCAACTTTTATTTTGTGAGCATATTTTTCTATATGCAGTATTCTTTGATCTTAAAAAAAAATATTTATGCAATATTAATATTATCTCTCTTAATCCTTCCTTCACTTCATTTAATTAAATTCTTAATAATAAACTAAATACATGCTGATTACACCATCAATGCGTATAAGTTAAATTTGAAAAAGATAAAAAAAGAGGGGTTGTGCGATTAGTACCGTTCTTCCAAGGATTACATGCTGATTTTGAAGAACTTGGTCGATAACAGAAAAATCAGCGAAGGTAATAAATCAAAAATCTTTCCCAATATTTGTCTCCCTAAATTTAATTACTTAGTCTTAACCATAACGACTAAAGTGTTGTGTTAGTGTTTCTTCACTAGTCTCCACTGATATTCCGCCAACAAAAATTTTTCCTTGCACGGGATTACTCTCCATTGATTGGCAAGAAAAGTAATTACTCAAGTGTAAAAAGCTAAAATTCAAAAAGTTTAAGTTTTATGTTCGGACAAAGATGTAAAAGAAGGAGAGAGACAAATATAAATTAATTTGTCTTTTTGTAGAATCACAGTTTGGTTGGGAGTCTAATTAATTTATTTTTATAATAGAAACCCAATATAATGAGGACACCCCGTTAATTTAGGGGAAATGTCCCAATAAACCTAGGTAAAAAGGGCGGGATTCACGAAAAAGAAGGAAAAATTATGCTTGGATGAGATAAATAGGATAATTTTGTATGGATAATGTCACATTATTCAGCCTCATAAAAGTGTTTTTTTAAAAGATTAATTAATTAAATACAAACGCTAATTAAACAAATACTTTTTCAAAAAATAATTATGACAAATATTTTTTTCAAAAAAACAAATTTTAAAAGATTGATCAAGCAAGCTATAAGGATATTCCAGTAAAATGTTTATTCATAATATTTAACTTCTAATGATTCTTCTATCATGCAGAATAAGATTCAACATTACAAGTTTGGTTTTCCTTTAAGGGTGTGTTTGGTATGATGGAAAAAAATGAGTTAATTTCTAATTAATTTTTTCATGTTTGGTTGGTGAATGGAAAATATTTTTGAAAAATATTTTGTATTGTTTAGTTAATGAATAAAAATATTTTTAAGAAAAAAAACTTCTATTTTTAGCTAAAAAGTAGAAAATATTTTCATAATTTGAAATATTGTTTAAAAATAAATATTTGAATTCTTTTTATGGAGAGTGGAGTGAAGTAAAAAATTGAAATTTTGAAATATCAATTTTTTTAAAAAAATAATTTTTTAACATTTTTTCAGGGGGGAGGGGGCTGGGGGCGCGAGGTGAAGTAAAAAAAAAATTCAAAATTTCAAATTTTTGTAAAAACTATTTTTTTATTTTTTTGTAAAAAAAAAGATTG
>DF368910.1:6410-19275 GCA_000787875.1 Solanum virginianum
ACTTGTGAAAGTTTGATATGTTTGTGAATTGGGAAAGTCTGAATAAGTTAGTAAGCTGTGAAAGTTTGATAAGTTTGCAACTTGTACGGGTTTGAATAGTAGAACTAAGTTGCCTATATCGTTAGGTATAATAATTATTGTTTAGATCTCAAATATTACTTTATCCTTGCATATGAATATTTGGCTTATGTTTGGAATTTGTGGTAATGATTTTTATTGCATATGATTCTCACGACTCTGCTTGTGCATATTATGATATCATTCACTGGTTCCCAGGCCAGTTATTATCGTGCGTATTATACTATATATATATATTCCGAAGTAGGCTGGATACTGCGGGTCGTTTTCCCATGGATCGGCTTTGCTTAATTTGGAGCCATAAGGAGCTGGGCTTGGGATATGTTGGCAATATGACGTGTGAGTGCTGCGCCACAGTTCACCCCGGCTCACGTGAGTGCTGGGCCTCGTTCACCTCGACTCACTAGTCGGCATGATGTCTGCTATATATTATGATACGTGAGCGATGAGCCTCGTTCATTTCGGCTCACCAATATTATGATACGTGAGCGTTGGGCCTCACTTGCCTCGGCTCACAGATACTATGACGTGGGTGCTGGGCCTCGTTCACCCCGGCTCACTTCAGCTACATTTGGGATTTGTGTTGGAGACTTCGGGATTTAAACTTTCTGACGTGAGGCAGTGGATGGCGCGAGTTTGGAGGTCGCCATCATTCCTGTACGACACACATCCATTTGACATTTTGAAAATAAAAGGATGGCGCGAGTTTGGAGGTCGTCATCATTCCTGTACGACACGCATCCATTTGACATTTTGAAAATAAAAAAAATATTTTGATGTTTGAGTATGCGTTTGACTTCTATACTTTCGTTCTGAATAATTATTCCGGTCTGTGTTTTGGAAAGTAAGCACTTTAGCATTTTGGTCATGTTTTAAATTACTATGATTCTGTTTCTGTTATCCCTCAGTTTTATGTATTGGGAAGTAAGTATGTAATATTTTAGATATGTGTAGGTTCAGATGTACAAGTAAGAGACCCGCCAGCTTAGGATCCCTAACTGCAGCTTGAAGTGCTCTTTTGCTTCGGAGCCATTACTTGGTATACACACACTTAGTTCTATATTGTGTACTCGTGTACATTAAGGGTACGGCAAGGCCTTTGTCCCGTCTTATGATTCTGTCAGTCTTTTAGAGGTCTGTGGATACATACGTGTGGGTGGTACCCAGTTTGTCTGATTATACTTGTACAATATATTTGATATACATGATACTTGACTAGACCTGTTGGAATTTGTGACTGAGTTGATATTTGTGTCATCATGAGCCATTTGTTTGGAAATTTGTTTGGAAATTGCGTCTGGTGCCCAACTCGGGCACTAGTCACGGCCCACGGGGTTGGGTTGTGACACTCATGTGTATACATTATTTGCGTTTTCTTTTGTACCTTTAAATTCTAATTAGACAACCATGAATTTACTAAATCCTGAATTATAAAAGTTTACCTTTGAAGATAGTAGATAAAAAAACAAAAATTTTATATGGTATGTAGGGAGAAGAAAGAGGAAAATGATAAACAGAAGAAGGTCTAAGGGTAGATGTAAGGAGGCCACAATAACGTGTTCTCAAGAAGCAGTATTTTTTAATCAAGTGACTATTAGTTTTTCATTTAAAAAAGAAGAAGTTTTTCTATAATTTTAAAATGAGGAAAAAGTTGGCTAAAAAAGTAAATATTAATGTTGGCATAAGAGAGTGCCATATCATCGATTATAACATTCTCTTTTATATATGATCTATATAAGATAAGATTATACATAGATATACTAGCCTCCAAAACATTGACCTATGGCCTCCATTCTCAAAAGATTAATGAAGAATCAAATAAAATGTGTGAAGAAATGAAGAATCAAATAAAAAGTGTGAAGAAATGAAGAATCAAAAGAAAAGAGGTGATGATCGAATTAGTGAATTATCGAAAAGTAATGACCCTCGGGGTCAATTCTGTGTTTTTGTATCATTTTTGCTATTTTAAAGTTTTATATAGTAACCTTAGGTCTTTCATGACCTATTGGGACTATCGGGATGGTTATGGGGTGTTCTGGTTGTGAATTGTGCAGGTTTGCCAGTTAGCGAGAAGTTAAAGCTGCTAAAATAAAATTTTAGACAAAATCCTAGTGAATGGCCTCAAAATGGGATTCTAATAGTTTTATCAATTTCAAAACGGTTGATTTAGGCTAGGAGGGTGGTAGGTCCGAGGATGGAGTTGTCACAACCCAACCCCGTGGGCCGTGACTAGTGCCCATCGTTGGCACCCAAACGCAAATACAAAGCCAGATTATAACATATGTCTATTGTTTTTCAGAAATTTTGGTAGAGTTTCCTTTGATTTATAGACTATCCAAACCCCTGCATACAAAAAAGTCCCAGCCAACAGCATATATATATATATATATATATATACACATTCACATGCGCCAACAAAGTCACCGTTGCAGTTAAACTGCCCAACATATTCAGCATACATGCATCATTATACAAACTAGGCAAAACCCACATACACAGGCGTCCACAGACCTCTAAATGACCAAACAGAATCATATGACAGGACAGGGCCCCACCATACCCTCGAATAGCGTATATGTAAAATAATAAAGCTGTATATACAGAGAACAGGCTCCGGAGCAAAGGGAGAACTTCAGACCACAGGTGGAAATCCTAAGCTGGAGAGTCACTAACCTGTACGTCGGTACCTGCAGGCATGAAACACAGCCCCTGAAAAAAGAGGGGTCAGTACGAAATATGTACTGAATATGTAAAGCAGAATATATGGAATGTAAACCTGAGTATTACTTAAAACAGAAATACGGAGTGTAAATGCCAAATTAATCATAGAAAACATTTAATTCCAAAATTTAACTCACACACAACACCAGAAAGATTGAAATCTACAAATCTCCAACACATATGAAACCCACATAAATGAGCCAGGCGCTACGTATCGTCGTCCCTGAACTCATACATAGCATATCATAATACAAAGGTGGTATAGTGAACCAGGCACTATGTATTGCCATCCCTGTACTTACTTAAACACAGCATAATGCGCAAGTGAGCCAGGCGCTACGCATCGCCGTCCCTATACTCCTGCGCTAGTGAGCCAGGTGTTACGTGTCTCCATCCCTATCTCACATATCATCTGAGCCAGGTGTTACGTGTCGCTATCCCTGTCTCGCGTATCATCATGTCTCATACACAAACTTAGCATAAGTGAGTCGAGCGCTACATGCCGCCGTCCCCGATCCCACCGTCAAACAGCCTAACTCCAGAGTAGGTCATATGCACAAAATCATCACCACAAATCCCAATCATAAGTGAAACATTCATATGTAAAGACAAGGTCATATATGAGATCAAAATAATGATTATTAGAGTATGAAATTCCTTTAACTTACCAAGTTATACATGTTATACACACACTTAGTTCTATATTGTGTACTCGTGTACATTAAGGGTACGGCTATGACTTAAAACTTTAGGTTTTGAGGGCTAGCAGTCAACTTAAAGGTAAGATCACACTAGAAAACAATGGTTGAATCAACAGGATAGCAACAACCTTGAGAGAAACCAACAGGGAGTTAAACTATATTCTTTCAATGCTACCAGAATTTCATAAGACATTTCATGACAGGATTGAAATGGGTGAATGCGTCAGTACAACTATTAACTTGAGAGAAAACAATAGGGAATTAAATTATATTCTTTCAATGCTACCAGAAGTTCATAAGACATTTCATAACAGGATTGAAACGGGTGGATGCATCAGTACACTTAATAGTGGAATAGCTCCATTTTGTAAGTATTTTCTAAGTTGTCATATGAAATTTAACATGATAAACAAGGCAGTATCATTTCTTGGTTTTCCTTCTCTCCATTATCTTCTTCTTACATATTTTCGTTTGACAATTCAAAATAAATTTTAGTAAAGCTACTAACTGTACATGAGGAATATTTCAAGTATACTTAAAAAAATAGCACCAGTAAACTTCATGAACCTTCATGCACACTTTCCGATTTTTGGCTAAGATCTTACATGCTTATTCATAATGAATCTGCGGTTCTTGGGTTATAGATATGATTATCAAAGTTTTGAGCCAGAGAGTAACATATTTGGTGAATTTAAATATTTTCACACTAGAGCAACCTAAATTCTCAATAAGGATTTCTCCTTTCTCACTATATATAAAAAAATTGATATATTAACTCAAAACGGGACTGAACAAAACCTAGCTTTATTTAGCATTATCCTCAAACATGTCAAGCAATTACAGAAACTGTTTTAAAGGCCTAACATAGATGCAGTGATGCAGCTATAAGATTCTAGATCAAACTTACTTAGCTTTCTTGAACTAAATCCTAATTACGCACAATTAACAGATCTTTATTTTTAGAGGTGTGCTTAACTTTAATTTCCCTGTCTAACTATGAGTTGACAAGAACATGACTGACTTTCACAAGAATGGAAAGGAATGAACATAAAACATATTTTAACTTGACTTGCAAAGAGATGGGATCTTCCGAGACTTATAGCATTTTCCACGTTTAACTAAGTCATGCTGAAGAACGGAATGCTTTACATACCTCAATCACTTGTCCACACTAATCAAAGTGCTAAGTTAATCCAACTTACTCTTTTAGACGTCCAGCGTCTACAGCAAACACAATAATGCTAATGGTTAGCTAAAAGCCCTTTGCGCCAAATGATTAGTTAAAGGCCTTCTTGGGCTTTATATTCTAAATATTTTACAACAATTTTGCCATCACTTCGCCTAGAATATAAGTTGCCCCGAGACTCAACTCGGCTCCAATTAATCAATAACACAACAACAACAACCCAACAAAAGTTTCGGTAGCAATTCGCCTAGAATATAGGCTGCCTCGAGACTCAACTCGGCTCCAATTAATCAACAACAACACAACAACAACCCAATAACTAATAATAAGCCTTCCCAAGGCCACAGCTTCACAAATATTTACTAACGAACTTCATTTTTATCACAAATTTCAAAACAGGGCAACATCTTATTTATATTCATATTTATCATATTCAAGCACTCCTACATACTCCAAGAACCATACTACATCACCCAAGCATCAAAAGTATATTTATCATATTCAAGCACTCCTATATACTCCAAGACCCACATTACATCACTCAAGCGTCAAACGTATATTTCCAACGTTAAAACATAACATTCAATTATGTACATGGACCTCAATTCGACCAACACTTCAAAAAATACACATAACCAAAGTCCCAATACCTCTTGCACCCCATAAGGATCATAATTATATCATCTAAACACAATCTCGTAGTTTCAAGACAATATAATACTATTTACATCCATACTTGAAATTGACCCTAACCTTCCTTATTCACAATTCACTTTAACAAGCTATTCTTTCAAGATTTTCTTTCAATTTAACATATACTAACACACATACAAGCTTTAATTTACATAAAACAAAGCTAGAAATCAACATACCTTTCCACCCTCTAAGATGGACCCAAATCGGTATAGTCGTAAAACCAAGCGTTTTCTTGACCAACCAATGCCTCCACGCTACTTAGGGGACTCAATATGGTGGAATTATACTATCAAAATAATCTTGTATTGAACAAAAGAGAATTTTAATTACTTTGGGGGGACAACCCGAGAACTCTTTGAGCTTTAGTTCTTGTTGCTTTATTTTTTTCTAAGTGTAGAGACCTCTAGAATTTATGAGATATTATGTGTGTATATGTCTACACAACTTGACCCCACCCCCCACGCATATGGACCAATAGAATTATAAAACCATTTAGGTGGGGCCACACTTAATTTAATTTGTCTAGCTTTTTGTTAAGAACACCCCCCACATACACATGGACCAATAGAACTATAACACCATTTAGGTGGGGCCACACTTAATTTAATTAGTCTAGCTTTTTGTGAAGAAATAAATTTGCTCAAGTAATTAAAAGTGTCTGATATGTGCACATGTGTGTACATATATATATAAGTATATACATATACACCTCTTTTAAATATTTTACTTTGACCCCAAACTTTCCAATAAAGTCACTTTAGTCCCGAATTTTCCAAGAATACTATATTAGTCCCAAATTTCATAATGGATCCAATATACCACAATACAGGTTCTAACAGGAGTGTTCTAATGTGCTATCAAAATATAACACTTTTGATGCTTAAAACTTGGAATTTTATGTGTTCTCAACGTGATATTAGTAGGTTTGATGTGTTTTTATGTTTGTTTTGCAGGATTTTAGGGTTGACATAATTTTTGGGCAAAGTGTGCAAAAGTTGCTTAAATTAAAGTTCCACAAACCTTTTACCGGTCGTAGAGGATTCTACGAGCCGTAAAGAGGGTTTCGTGTACAATTTTAGTGAAGGGCGAATTTTAAAGTTTAGTATACGAACTGCAGATGACCACAGAAAACTTTACAAGCGGTAGACTTAGTGTCGTGCCCTAAGGATTAGAAGGTGGGGATTTGTTGAAAATCCATCAGACAAAAACCCCAATGGGTCAAAGAATCTTATATGGTTCATAGAGGGTTATCATAGAATACAGCCCCAGAATTGAAGCAGCAGTCTAGAAAAGCCCGATTACGAGCCGTAAATTGTTATACGATCCGTAGAGACCCTCGTAAAGTCTGCCAACCCAATTATCCTATTTTATTTTGGTTTTTTATTTTAAACTCTATACATAGGTTTTTGTGGTTATTTTTCAAAGAGAACAAAGAGTGAACACTAGAGAAATATTAGAGAGATTGAGAAACACTTTTAAAACTTTATTTCATCTTTCAATTTTAATCTTATGATTCTAATTGAAGAGTTTAGATTTCTTGTGCTTAATTCTCTTGTGTAAGTGCCCAATTATGCTATTCAAATTCATAAGTCTTGCATTTACATTGATCATGAGTAGCTAAATCCACAATTAGGGTTGTGGGAACCATGAAGAACTAACAAGGTAAATCCAATAATTCGTAATTCTGAAAAGTATGCATACATGTATTAATTAATTCTCTTTGTATTGAATGCTTCCTAGTGGTTTCCATCATTAGAACCCGCATAGTGTTACTGACGAGATCAAGGTAGTAATGAATAGAAAAGAAATTAATTAATAGGATTCGATTGATATTTTTCATCTAATCAACCGAACTGACCAAGGGGAGGTTGTATGGAACAATAGGTAAGGTTTTGTACTGTGGGGATAGACCAAATCATGTAGTGAAATTCACCTCTCCCCTGGGCCAAAGAGTTTGGTGAACTTAACTTAATGTTCTGCATACTACACACTGGAAAAGAATTTCATTATCTGGTAATACTGGGTTAGGAAACATGGGGAGCACAATACCTTAGTTCCTCTTCATATTGATTTAACACTTGTATTAGCTTAGAATTACTTCTAATAGTTATTATAAAAGCCCCTTTTTTTGCGAGATAAGCTGATTAATCAACTTGAATTGCATTGAATTCTTCTAAGTATATCATACTCCCTATGGGATTCGACCCTAACCTTGGTTAGGTTATATATCTTGACAATAATTGCTTTAGCCAAAAAAAAGGAGGTATAGCTTGGGCGACTTTAGCGCCTTTGTCGGGGAATACGGCTAGACTTGTCTAATTCAAGTAATTTGGGAATTAATTCTTATTTCCCTCATTTTAGTCATTGGTGGTTTTGTTTTCTTATAGGGTACAAGTGTAGTGTATACCTAATAAGCGAATTCAAGGCATTTCCTTGGCTCCGTTTGATCCAGAGATCTAGAGAAGACTTAGAAGGATCGCCTAAGATAATACAAACAACACGACAAATATAACTTTAAATCGGAATGAGAATGAGAATGCAAATAATGAAACCCACCTCCTCTTGAGGACATTACTCCACAGCCACAAGACTTCAACGCCGAAGCATATCAATAGAACCAATATCGGCTAAATCTTATGGTTATGGAGGTTACTAGAATTATTGTGTTACCACCGCTATTGGCTGACACAATGCTCGTGGTTTCTAGTAGGTTGCTTCAGATGCTGTAGAACCATGAGTTGTTCATGAGCCTACCATCAAAGGATCCGTATAGCCATCTACACAATGTTGCATTTGTCTGCAAGAGTGTAATCGGAACATAGAATTTGTCTATGGATGCTGTGGGACTTCGTGTTTTCCCATTATCTTTGAGAGACAATGCAGCTATGGCTTCCAAGTTCCCGCAGAATTCAATCACCAGTTGGGTTGAGTTGTAGAAGATCTTTTCAGAGAGGTACTTCCCTAAATCGAAGAAGCTTAAGTTGAAAGATAAAATCAATAACTTTGAGCAACTTCCTTGTGACTCAATCAGTATTATATGAGAGCACTTCACAAAGTGCTTGAGGAGGGTCCCAAACCACAAAATTGTTGTTGGTACCTTGGTAGAGATCTTCTACCATTCCATGGACGCAAATAGTTAGGCATATGCCGAAACCATTATAGAGGGCATGTTCTTCGAGCAACTATTTGTAGAGATTGCCGAGCAGCTGGACATGGCGTCCAAGCTGAATCGCATATGGAGGCCAAGGAATAGGCCTTCTACTAAAATCTTTAGTATTATCGGCATAAATTCGGAGCAAGCGAGGAGAGATAAGGAAATCATGCAAGCGCTTGCTCAGAACGATACCACCATGGAGATGCTAATAAAGCAAATGCAGGAACTGGTTAATTCTAGAAGCAACTATGGAGGTTACCACGATAGGCAAAGGGGATGGTAAAGATATGCAGAATGGTATCGCAAAGATGGCTACAGGAATGATCGTTATATACCACCCCACAATCGCGATACTAGTGGCAGTAGTCCTTGGGTTAAGGGAAGGCTGACACACAGGATGAGACTTTGCGAGGAATTAAGTCAGATATCTCTAGCATAAATCAAAAGATCGAATCTCATTCTATAGCTATCAAATGACTGGAACAACAGTTTAGTCAAGTATCAACTCAACATAGTTAATGTCCGAAAGGCACATCACCTAGCAACATGGTACAAGACCTTAAGGATGACGAGCAGTGTAAGATAGTTATTACTCGTGGTGGTGAGAGCACCACCGATCCTTGCATGACTATTAATGAAGAAGCATGGACACTTGGTGAAGTCTGAGTACCCAAGTTGTCTATGTCATGCAGCAATAATAAATTAAGTGTTGCTTGGGAGGCAACCACAAGGTAGACACAAATGCTTAGGCTCCCAAGTATGTTCTTTTTGACCCTATTACTTTATGTTGCATTTTGGTGTGCATTGAGGACAATGCATCTCATTTTCGATGGGGTGTGGGTAGTTATAGGCCTCAGTGAAGTTTGAGTAGCCTTGGCCGATAACTACCCCAAATTTTGAATCTTGGGGGTTTTCTTAACTGTTATTTTTCTCCATGAAAATTTAATTTTCGTTGAACCGGCATGTTTAGGATGTGTAGGTAGTATTAGTAGCATATAATATTGATATCTATGACATTTATATGTTTAATGTATTTTTGTGCTTTTTTGTGAAAAATGATACGCACCAAAATTTTGTTAGTTTGTCTAGATAACAACCATGCATGTTTAATTGTATTGACAATGCTTGTTCTGATAAGTGAGGATAAAATTGAGATGAAAAACATGATCTGAGAGTCTGTGTTGATAATGTAAGCAGTGATGCTCTTGTACTCATGACTCTAGGTTTTGAGAGATTTCTTATATCTTTTGAGTTTGTTTCCGCTTATTATCTTTCTTTAGTTGCGATCCATTTTGAATCGTTGACAACTTGAGATCATATAAATCTTGGGAGATCTTCAAATGTTGAATATGAAGGGAAAAAAGTTTCTAAAGAATGATCACCGTTATCAATTGGCGGCCAATATATATTCAAACTTAGGCCTTCTAAATTGGAAGAATTAATTTCTAGAAGGATTTCGTCGATTTGAGAATATTCAGAATTTCCAAAACAGGACAACAGACAGTAGGTTTATAATGTTGTGGTCATCTAAGGTGATGTCTTCATACCACTCTAACTGCAATACAACATTTTCTACAATACTAGCAAGCTATTGGCAAATTGGGCATTTTTATCTTTTATATTTCTATATATAGAAGTCTCTGAATTCAACATTAATGAGCATAAATCTATGTAAAAATTCACTAAAATTTGACAAATAGTCAACATCAACCATTAGTCATTTAGTACAAAAGGGAACACATAAAATATGATTTTAGGATATTAATAATAGAATCAACACCAACAAATGAAAAAAAAAACATATAAAATGAAATAGTGGCAGAGCAAAGATTTTCATCAAAATTAGTTCAAAATATGAGAAGTAAATATACAAATAATGTAATTTTTCATCATTGAGGATTCGAATGAACCATTTGGCCTTACATGACTCCTTGATAAAATAAATATAGGGTTAAGGATGATCCTTTCAACTTCATCCCATGTCAATTTTCGATTAGATTGTGTTTTGTAATAACAATAAACATCAAGTAAAGAGATTCATTTTCTAATCAGGTTGGCCTGCATTTTCTCCTTACAATCATGTGTACGTCATCACATTATCGTGCGAGCTAACTCTTACAATTCTCCATGACTTCATTGTGCTATCAACATTAGCTCCTAAATAGTTGTAGGAAATGACTTTTCAAATATACTTTTTACTCCCTCCATTCATCTTTATTTATCCTGGCCCTATACTATTTTGGGATGTCTAACAATACTTGTCCACTTTATGAAATCACGAAATAATTTTACACTTAGTTCCTAATTTATCCTTATCATTAATTATAGTCATTTTCCTATTACATTTTTGAAGATATTATATTTATCATATTCAAAGGGTAATTTGGTAAAATTTACCCCTATCATTTATTACTTTTTAATTCTTGTGTCAAGTCAATAGGGGAAAAGTAAAGATGGACGAAGGGAGTACTATATTGTATGAATTTGTCTATAGTTATACATTAAATGTAACTTTTCAAATTACTTATCTATCTTCTGAAATTAATTAAGAAAATCAATGCAGAGAATTTTGAAAGAACACATTTATGCCTGCATATTAATCTCGTCCATATTATTGAACCATTCAATGTATATAATCTTTCAAATTCTTAACCTCTTGAGAGTAACTACGAAAATTAATGCATGACTTTTTTTAAAAGAATAAATTATATTTATTACTTTGCACTTTGAAGCTTATGATAGGATTAAGATATTCTCCCACTTTTGATATTTAGTGTAATATTAGTTTAGTATACATATTTTACACGTATGTGTTGTGTCAATTAAAAATTATATATAAATAGTACTTTTCATTAAAATACATACAACATTCATATAAATAAAATTAAATAAATGTTATTAATTTGATGCAATAGTTTAATCTATTATGAACGGGCAAAAATGAGAAAATCAATTCAATTACTTATAATATAGAGATATGTTAATAGTTTATGAATACATAAATAATAATTTGGAGTTGAGTAGTTAGGAGTTAAATAATTAATTGATTAAAATTTAATTTTAAAAAAAGACTTCTAAATATAAAAAGAGTAGTTTAATGTTTTAACGTAATTTTAATTACTCTTATCTTTTAAATTTGTTATATTACATACTATTATTAATAACATATTGAATAATCAAAATTTTAGTTAATTTCAAAGTCTTAAATATTAAAAAAAAAAATTCCTTTTTCCTTCCTAGCCTAGACAATTATTTATATAGAATAGTCCTAAATCAAGAGTACTGAATTTTAAAAAGAAATTCTATTGAAAAGTGAATCTTGAAATTAAATGAATAAAAGATAACATAATAAATTAAGAAAAATAGTGAAAAGATGATTTCATCCAAAGCAAAGTATTTTAATACAACAACAACAACATACCCAGTGCAATCCCATAAGTGGGGTCTGGGAAGGGTAAAACATACGCAGACCTTACCACTACTTCATGGGGGTAGATGTCACGACCCAACCCCGTGGGCTGTGATAGTGCCCGCATTGGGCACCGAAACACAAACACAAAGTCATATTACAAACAGGAAGCTCATTTTTTTTTCAGAAATTTTCGGCAGAGTTTTCTTTGTTTTATATACTAATCCAGATATCTTGCACTCAGAAAAATCCCAGCAAACAGTATATACGTATACATATAGGCCGACAAGGCCACCACGGCGGTAAAAATTGTTTAACATACATGACATACATACATAGTTATATAAACTGGTGTAACCCATATACACAGGCGCCTATAGACCTCTAAATAAACCAACAGAATAATGAGATGGGACAGGGCCCCGCCGTACCCTCATATAATGTAGATGCAACATAATAAACAAGCGTATATACCAAATATAGGCTCTGAAGCAAGAGGAGCTCTTCAGACAGCAGGTAGGAATCCTAAGCTGGAGGATCACTAATCAGTACGTCGGTACCTGCGGGCATGTACAAAAGGGAATCTTCAGACAGCAGGTAGGAATCCTAAGCTGGAGGATCACTAATCAGTACGTCGGTACCTGCGGGCATGTAACGCAGCCCCCAACGGAATGGGGGGTTAGTAGAAATACGTACCGAATATGTAAAGCGGAAAGTACAGAAGGTAAACCTGAGTGTTAATCGAAATAAAAGTGTGGAACGCAAACACATAACCAAGCATATGAAAGTAAACAAAATATAATCAGAGTAACAACAGAAGCAAAATTATAGTAAACCGGTGCATATCCAAAACTTCCAAAATGCTCACATTCCCAGATACCAGCTGCGTATCCCAAAATATCAAGATACTCACTTTCCAG
>DF368908.1:0-13429 GCA_000787875.1 Solanum virginianum
CCCATACCTTACAATACTAGTACTATGCAAATGAAACATGATATGGCTTTTAAAATTAGCGCCAATTTTTAAAAGTGCTTTAATCTCATGTTAGAAGGCAATATGTATGTCTAACGCTAAAGAGGGTCAAGTGTCAATACATTTTAAATCAAATTGAGGAGATCACAACCTTAAATGGAGTGAGAGAAGTGAGGTTCTTGTAGGACTTAGGAAGCTAGTAGGTGAGTCACCTACTTGCTTAGCTTAAACTTGCTAGCTAAACGGAGACGAGGCCCGACATCAAACTTGTCCAATTCTGAATATGAATAAAGTCCGTGTTAAGGGTGTAACTTTAACCCATGTATTAGCATCACAAATAGACTATACTTACAGGCCAAGATGAAGAATAAAAAGGACTAAGTACATCACAACCCACTTGACTAATTGAGCCAAAACTAAGTAAGGAGAAAAGGGAAAAGTGGGCAGCCAAGGCCCAACCAATTTGAACCCAATAAGGCCCAAGTGAAAGGGGCAAGAAGCTACATCACCAACTTAGTAAAGTAAGGCTAAAAATGCCTTAGTAGTACAGCCAAAGTCCTCTTTTAAAAAGGGTCTAAAACAGCTCCCATAAGTCATTTCAACTTGAACGAAAAATCAGATTGTTTACAAGTTCTCTCTCAAATATTTCTTGACTTTACAAGCAGCCACAAAAGACTTTTAGGGTTCATGGAGAAGCCCTACACCTTGAGGGTAAAGGTAAGTAAGAATACATATGTCTTTAGTATTGTTTTCTTATGTAAAACAAGAGGATAAGCTGATTATACTTTTGCTGAAATTGTTCGACAGCATGTGTTCTAAAAGTTGTTGTACATTTTTCTTGCCTATTTGGAAGTTTTTCTCTTTTTGGTTGGATTGATTATGAAGGGAGCCTACTTTTATTAATGATTATTGGTTCTATAATGATTTATAAAGGTTGATGCACCATTTTTACAGTCCGCAAAAGTGAGTTCTTGTTTGATATCGTAACTGTTCTTGTATAGGAACTTGTGGGCTGATTGATTGAGGACTATGGTCTCACGTCCTCCACCTATTTTGAGGACTGATTTTGAACTATTTTAGGGCTGGTTTTATGTGTATATATGGTGGGGACTATTTGGTTAAAGTTGGAATAGGTTTGGAATTGTCAACGTCAAAATGTAGCGAAGGGATGTAACATTATGCCGCCCATTTGTATGATGTGTAGAATTGTTATCTGTTGTGCTTTTTGGGCTGTTGTAAGACTGTTATGGCACTAAAATAGTCTACACATTATATGTATATGAGAATGTGTATTAGAAAATATGACTGTGGGTGAAAAAGTTGAAAGAATATGCTCGGGTTTATAATTATCCATTTGCTGCCCGTATGTCATTTTTTTATAAGATTGGGCTGCCAAGATGTATCTATTGGCTGCTAATACTAGATTTATTATCTACTATGTTGTAGATAAATATTTAGAGGAAGTAAAGGTTATCTCAAGGTAATAGCGAGGTCGTACAACGAGGTATGTAAGGCTACTTGATTTCGTATTACTTGGCATGAAATCTAGATTCTTCCTCGGCACATAAAGGCACTTACCAACTCCAACACAACTATTAACCGTGTCTCCACTCTTTCACATGTTCATGTACCCCCATACATACTCACCTTTAAATCTACATACATACGTGGATACCAAGTTACATAGGTTCTTGTTGCTACATAAAGTTCACAAGTTGTTTGATCTCATACACATTTCATTATTTGTATAACGTACTCTTTTCATTGTCCTATTGTCTTGTATGATTATCTATATGTCACATGCTACATATACAGCCCTACAGCTCCAATATTATGACCATCAAAAGAATCATCTCAAAGGTAATTGAAAGGTAAAGTATATTGCTTATTGATGGGTGGTAACCAGAGGGGTGGAAGAATCACCTAGCCAGGGTCGATCCTATCGTGAGGGGTAGCCCAAGGGGTTAAAGGAAAAGCCTATCCAGGGCCGATCCTGATATAGATTTACCACTAATCAGCTAGTCATTTGTATTAGATGTTGTGCATAGATTATACAGTAAAGATAAAGTAATAAAAAGAACATAAAGTACATGATCCCACAGTATAACTAAAGGTGGTCTCTTATCCCACATCAGTGCATAGTTTTATTTGAGTTGTTACTTCATATACAGTATTTCCTGCCTTAAGTACATTATACTGACGTCCCTTATGGGGGACCTGTATTTCATATTGCAGGTACAGGTGCTAGTAGATCTCCCCAGTAGGAGTACAGGATATCCAGCTTCTATTAACAAGCTCCAGGTTGCTTCGGAGCTTTGCGTGTCTAGAGCTTATATTTTGTGTTGTACAGTTAGTTGAGGTGGGATCTGTCTCAACCTTTCTTAGATACTTCTCCTTATCTAGAGGCTTTGTAGACTATGTAAATTTAAATATGGTCATGTCTCCTACTTTAGACAACGTGGCCCCAACGGCCTAGTCATATACATTTCCTTTTGGCTTGTTATTACTGTTTACTTTCTTAAAGGCTTGTTGAATGAAGAAATACCTTATAATATATATATATAGAAAGTGCATGGATACAGGTTGGTTCTCTCACGTTGGCTTGTTATTACTGTTTACTTTCTTAAAGGCTTATTGAATGTAGAAATCTCTTTTACTATATATAGAAAGTGCATAGACACAGGTTGGTCCTCCCGAGCCTTATCGACAATGGGTGCCAGTCCACCTTAACGGGACTTTGTATTGAATGTAGAAATCTCTTTTACTATATATAGAAAGTGCATAGACACAGGTTGGTTCTCCGGAGCCTTATTGATAATGGGTGTCAGTCCGCCTTAACGGGACTTTGGGCGTGACAGTTGTGGCCTCCTAAGTAGAACACTCTGTCCGGATGGACCAGCACTTCTTACTCTCTCAAACTCTCGAGCTTGTCATCTCTTCTCCTCCAGTCTTGACTCCTTCATGACAAGGTCAAGCTCCTTCTGCTCTATAAGCCCCATATGTGAGCATACAACATCTGGATTATCATTCTTTGTGCGAGGTCTCTTCCCATGGGAAGGTTGGATAGGCTTAAAAGGAGCAAAAAAATCTACCAACGACATCATGGGCGTGGTCTCTGGTAGAATCATCGATGCTGCTAGTGCTGTTGTCATCTCAACCCGAAGTCGCTAGATCTCTGATTAGATGGCCATCAAGTCTTATGGCCAGGCCGTGCTAAGGTTTTGCTGTACCCTAGCCTCAAAAGCATCAATATGGGTATCGATAGAAGAGAAATAATCCTGAATAATAGCGATCGTGAATGCCTGTATACGTTCCTCCGAGTTTGAAATTGCTTGGTGGACCCATGGCCTAATATGATGAACAAGCTAAGTCAACTACGACTCCATAAGATAACCTCCGCGGCATCGCCTGTATAGATATGGTGAACACAAAAACTATGCCCACGGGAGTAGCCTATGATGATGTAGCCTGTGGTATAGGAATAGAAGTAGTAGACCCCCTCTCCTCATCTGCCTTAGGCTTCAGAGGTATATCCACAATAGCAGCAACAGTGGCGGTGTTCTGTGGAACCTCAGGTGGTAGTGCTAGAATGAACATCTCTAGTATAGGTGCAGGTTGGTTCTGTGCTCATCGGAGTGCCACAGGGTTTCTCCTCAGCCTTGATTAGACTGGCATCCAAAGTATGATAGGCCTCAATCAACGAGTCCAGCTGGTATAGGCTGTCCACCCTCGACTCTAGACAGAGCCTATATATCTAGCAAGAAAAAAAGATGGAGGTGGACCTCTTCAGGGTCGCCTCGTAAATCAGCTCGGATATGAGGTGGGCTAAATTAATCTCATAACCAGCTAAGATGTTGGCAACTAACACTGCACACTCTGGCATCAAGGTATTATCAGCAAGAGTCGACCAGATGCGTGATCTGACAACCATCCACTAAAACTTGGTGGGGAAACTGAGTGAAGCCTTGACAATAGGCTCTGAGTGTGTGGCGACCCAGGAAAATTCCGGACCCTACTCAGCATTATAACCAGCCACCTATCTCATCAACCTGGCTCTACGCTCTGGATCTCTAATCACTAGCATATCCTTCATCTTCCACACTCTGTAGTCGAACTCAGCAGTGGATCGATGGGCAGGGAACTCTAGCCCAAATAGCATGTGGCGAATGGTGGTCTCCAATATGTCCACCTATTGGCCCCTCACTCTCGTCTTGGTCAGTCTGGGCTGAGCAAGGGGTTTTTACCCCTTGAGAAGAGAGTTGTGAATCATGGTTACATATGATGCATAGTACTCCCTCAACATGGTCAGGGAGTATCGCCCAAGTGATTGGTTCAGCTACTGAAGCCCGTATATGATCATCGTTTCTTGGAGATCAAGGACACAGCAGACTCTGTCTAGGATGACTCAGGGCTCCTCATAAATAGAGTGGGTTGGCTTGCCCCTCTCTATCTGTTGCATGTCTTCAGCATAAATGTTTCGCATGCCATTGATACACCACTTACTAGTAAGAGCATCGGGTGGAAATGGTGATGATTGAGGTACTGCAGAGGACTCCATCTCTGATCCATCGCTGGAGACTGATGTTGGGCTGGACTCCTCTCTGGATGCAGTCGTCTGAATAAAATCTGTCTTGTCATGGCCTTCCTCATCAGACTAGGGAGTGTGGACAACAAGAGTCTTAGTCTGCCCAACTCTAGCAGCAGCTATAGTTTGAGTTCTAGCATCCTCCGGGTCTGGGTGGACGCTACGGTCCTCCATTGATCCACTCAGAGTAGGAGTCTGCTCATCCTCCGAAGGCTAGTCTCTAAGCCTTCTCTATAGGGCCCTAATCTCATCATGTTTAGCTTTCGAGGCCTTAGTGCCTGAAACATGAACATTTATGCACCTTGGTTAGCCCCACAAATAAAAAAATGAAATGCAAAAACAATTCAAACTGAGTTGCGGAAGAGTCTGCAAAAGCATCTCTACGAGGCCGTAGAGGGCTCTCGTAAAACAATGGTCATATACTTCTTGCTCACTGGAAAACTCTATGAGACCAAGTACAACTCATAAAATGTTTTACGAGTCATAGACTAAGTCATAGAGAATTCCAATGTCTGAATTTATTTCAGGCAGGGATCTAGAGACCTTTCTACGAGCCGTAAAGTTTTCTACGACTCTAGAAGGACTCGTCTAATGGATACGCAAAAACATTAAGTTTCTAAAATCTTGTACCAAGGGCAATTACGTCTATTGAAATATTCCATGAGCCGTAAATGCCACTCATAGACAACAAAACTCAGTCACCCAAGTATTTAAGTCCATCACACGGACCCCCATAAGACTTTTTAAACTTTATGCTAATAGCATCGAAGCAAAATGCACACACCCACATGATATTCACACACCAACCAATACCCTAATATGCTATTAAATCACATGTAACCTATTGTAAATAATTTAGCATGTTTCCCCAACCCTTCCGACCACGTGTGAATGATTTCACAAAAAACTTATGCACCCATGTCATTACCCACCAAATTACACACAATAAATTCATCATAAATTGTGGGTGATTCAATAGGCACCAAAACATATTATTCGAATCATATAGTCAAGGTAATCATACCAAGTTTCAGATTTAGACACATATTCAAACATGGGCAACCATAATTCAATTATCAACATGGCATTGCACATATGGGTTTTTGTCTAATACTACCATTCCCAATATGATTTCCAATTTAATCACACAAACATAGGCAAAGTAATGGCATTGGATTAATCGAAAACTTACCAATTTGTGTGACTAGATTGTAGAAGATGAAGGAGGTGAAGAGACACTAAAACCCTAGGTCGCCAGAAAATGGGGGAGTTTATCATCGATGATAGTCAAAAATTCTTGGGGGTGGGGTATGTCCGAGTAATTTTTGTAATTTAAGGTTGAAATAGGGTCAAAATAATTTGACCCCATTATTTATACTTTGACCGGGTCAGCTAAAATCTGATAGACCTAGACTCTACAAAACCCTGATTACGAACAGTAAAGTTTTTTATGGCTCATGAACTATGGTTTCGCAGAACATCCAAACCCTAGTTTTTAGGAATGGGCTTCACGGACCAGTCTACGAGTCATAAAGTAAAGTATGACTCGTAGAGTTGATAGTACAAACCTCAACAAATAGAGAAGATTTAGAAATCTTACCTAGGTTCCATGAGCCCCATTCATAACTTGTAGTTTTATATACAAATCGTAAAGTTGACTCGTAGAATAGAGTGCATAAATATTTGCTTACTAGAAATGTCTACGAGATTATGGCCCATCGAACCAGTTGTATGGCACATCCTTTGCCCTTCTCAACCAAAAATAGCTGACTTAGACATGTACCTGCATATTCTTTATAGAACACATTACTACCCAATATGCAACCAGCCCAATGTCCAAGATTACAACCAAAATACAGGAAATAAATTACCTATGAGTCCGAAACTGAAAATAAAGCTACAACTATAGGAAATAAACTACCTATCAGTCCAAAACTTAAAATAAAGCTACAACTACAACTAGTACATTAAAAACCTTGGGTTGCCTCCCAAGTAGCACCTAATTTATTGTCGCGGCATGACTTGGACAAATTGCTACTTATACTTCACCAATTGCCCAGAATCATTCTTCAAACCATCAGTCCTTTTCATGGACTGAAGGATATTAAAGACAACCTCTTTGTCGTTCAATCTAAACTTGAGTTGACTGGCTTCCATATCCACTAGTTCTCGCCTAGTTGCCAGGAATGGTCTTCCCAAGATGATTGGGATATCGAAGTCGACTTTACAATCTAGGATCACAAAGTCTGCGGGGAATATAAATTTCTTGACTTTGAACAATATATCATAGTGTAGCCCCACAGGCTTCTTCACCGTGCGATCAACCATCAACAACTGCACGCTCATCGGAGTAAGGGCTCCCAAACCTACCTTCTTGATCGCAAGGGGCATCAGATTAATGTTGGCACCTAGATCATACAGTGCCCTTGCAAACTCCAAATCTCCAATAGTGCAGGGTATGGTGAAAGCACCGGGATCTTCTCTCTTTTGAACCAAGGACCTTGTAGCAATAGCACTGCAATGTTGAAGCTCTTGGGAGATTTCCTGACTCACAGTGTGCTTTTTAGTAACAAGGTCCTTTATGTACTTTGCATTCCATGATATCTCCAATGCCTCAATAAGAGGGATGCTAATGAGACTCATAGTGCATTTCTTTGTTACCAGGTCCTTCATGTCCTTTGCATATTTTGGCATCTTTGCCAATGCCTCAATGAGAGAGATGTTGATGGATAGTTGTTTCAGCATGGAGAGAAATTTCTTGAACTTGCCTTCCGCCTCCCTTTTTTTGATTTTTTAAGGGAAGAGAGGAGGAGGCCTAGGAATGGGCTTCACTTTTGTGGTGCATCAGCAGCTTCACTTACCCCATCCTTGCCACAATCATCTCCTGTATCTGCACTCTTATTTGCAACTGTTTCCTCTCAAACATCATCCTCATTAACTGGCATAGGAGGATTAATGGTGCTCTTCCCACCACATGTAGTAATTGCCATGCACTACCTTTCATTCTCAGGGTTCTGAACTTGTTGCTAGGTAGTGTACCCCTCTGACGCTGATTGAGTTGATTCAAGAAGTGACCAAACTGTTGCTCAAGTTGTTTGATAGCAATAGAATAAGACTCAATCTTCTTATTAATGCTGGAAATTTCATATTTTATACCCCTTAGAGTCTCATCCTGTGTCTCAACTTTCTTCAATAGGCAATCAAATATCTCCTCAATGCTTGAGCTATTTGCAGCTATGTCAGAATTATGCGGTGGCACATAAGGAACAATTTTTGAAACCATCTCTGCAACCCCAATCTGCATCTCTCTCTAATCCCATATTTCGGTCATTGTATCCTCCACGATTGTCCCTGAAAGTTCCATCTTTGTTAGAGTTCTGACCTTGGTTTCCTTGAACTTAGCGCCAATAGTCCTAATCAGACCCTTGGACATTGGTCCGGAAACCCCCTGTCTGATCAGCAATAAAGTAGGTGTCCTCCTCATAATAAGGCTTATCATACATGGGTGCATGTGAAGGTTAATGAACCACTGCATTGTCTCGCTCCTGGTTCTGCTTTATCATCACCTCTATGCCTGTATGAATTCAAGCAAGCTCTTCCATAATTTCTTCATTTATCTTAGCTTGCTCCGAACTGACACTAATAGAGCATGAAGTTTTGGTAGATACTCTATCTCTCTGCCCCATGCACGATTAGTCTTTACCATTCTCTCCATCCTTTCTGCAATCCTTACGAATGGTTGATCTAAGAACATGCCCCCATGTCAGCACAAGGGCACGGTAGAAGATCTCATCAAGGGCATGGTAGAAGATCTCCACCAAGGCATCATCAACTATCTTGTGGTCTGGGATACTTCTCAACCACTTAGTGAACTGCTCCCATGTAGTATTGATCAAATCACTAGGAAGTTGCTCAAAGTTGTTGATCTCAACAAATAGAGAAGATTTAGTAGCTCCAGTCACCTCCATAGCCATAGGATTTATCATGTATTGATTCAATTGATAAGCATTGGCATTAAAATCTTGTGGTTGTGGAGCAATGTCCTCAAGAGGAGATGGATTCTCGTGCTTAGCATTTTCATTCTCATTCTTGTTCAGAGTTGCATTAGTCGTGTTGTTAGCGTTATCTTGGGCCATTCTCCTCGATATACTGTGGATCTTTGGGTCAAATAGAGTAAGTGGACTACCTCTATCATGACCCAAGCCTAGGGCCTAGACATGACACAGGGAATAGGAACCTAAATGGATCCTAAACAAGCCTCTTAGCATATCATTTACACATCCTTGGTTGCGAAAGCAATTAAACAATAATAAAAGAGTATAAGTAGGGATAAGAGGGACTAAGGGAAGTCTTTAATAGCATAAGTCATCAAAAGAGTCAAACTCAAACATAATTACATCATTTGTCCAACAACACCTCTAAACATGGAATTGAGCGAGCGCCATGACACTTTCCGAGCTCACCCTCATAGTCATAAGCATCTAAACAAAGAAAAGAATCTTTACATAACATAGAATCAATAGTTATTGTCCTCAGAGTTGAGGACTCACCAAACTTACTTCCAGAAATAGTACTAGCCACATGGAGGGTGATCGTGAGGAGCTCTGATTCCTACATGGTAATATCATGTAGGCATAGAGTATGCGTTAATACATTTGAATGTACTAAGTATGAAGGATGAAATACAACAAGAGATAGGTAACATAATCAAAATGCATATACTTAAGCAAGAGATGGTATATTAACAAAATGACATGCATGATCAATGCTTGAAGTAAAACATGCTTATATGGAAACACAATACATGTGTAGGAAGAGACCAATATCATAGACCAAGCAACTTAGTACTTGGAATCCTGGCCAAGCACCCCCTTGGGAGGTGATTGAGGTATATACCCCTGAATTGATAGTACGGGCCTAGTACTCCCCAACAAGGTGGTCAAGGTATATACCCCTCAACATGGTAGTACGGGCCTAACACCCCCCGACAAGGTGGTCAAGGTATATACCTCTCAACATGGTAGTACGGGCCTAGCACCCCCCGACAAGGTGGTTAAGGTATATACCCCTCAATATGGTAGTACGGGCCTAGCATCCCCCCAACAAGGTGGTCAAGGTGTATACTCCTCAACATGGTAGTATGGGCCAAGGTGATTAACGCATAGCACCCCCTCAACAAGGTGTGGTCAAGTTGTAACACTTTAGATACTTTTCATAAAGACAACACATATATACATTCCTTTCATCATCATAAAGTCACTTGACTCATAAGCCATGCAATAAACCTTCAATAACTCAAAAACCCTTAACCGAACATTTTATCAAACACTTGGCGAGTGTGTAATGCTAGTTCAAAATCATGCAATTTAAAAGTAAAATCATGTGAGAAAACTTAATTTAAATCAACCCACTAACACTTGGTAACACATTTATGCAAGATACATTGAAACCCCTCATCAAATCCCATTATTGACCATAGATTCATAGCTCAAAACATGCCTAAATAGTCAATGTTTTATGAAACCCCAACATAGTTTATAGGCAAATTCATAATAAGAAGTACCCATAGATAACTCAACTTGAAAATATGTGATTTGTATAAAAAAAGAAGGTTGGGCACCATGGGTGAAAGGACCCAAGGATTGAAACCCACATACCTCAACTTTGGAGATTTTCTTATTGAAGATTTGAATAAGAACTTGAAGCTTGAATAGAATTTCTTGAATCTGGAATGAGTTCGGGACACTTGAATTTGAGTGAAATATTTGGCTAAGTGTTTGAGAGGGTTTTGGGGAATGTCTAAAATAATATAGGATTGAAAGATGACTAAGTATATGTGTTTTTATGCATAGGAAGGCTTAGCCCAAGACCCCAAGGCCTTAGGCCGAGATAAAATCAAACTGGCAACAAAATGTACCACACCGTGATGGCTTCGCGTTGCGGAGAGAACATGCATAGCTCCTGGAAAGTGAAATTTTTGGAAAATAAACTTTTGATATGTTGCTCTGTAATCAGGGTTAGACCCATTTGCCACTCAATTTTTCCCCCTGATCACGAATATGAAGTGGTATTTTTACTATCACGTACGAATTTTGAGATATATGAAAATTACGATTATGGGCATTTTTTAGGCACATTTTTTGGGCACGCTTTGGGGCGTTTCAGCCTCAACTTCACGTGTTGGGCATACATTATACTTACACCCTGCAAAGAAACAAAAAGAACAAAAAATGTAAGATGTGGGGAATAAGGATTAATACCCAAATCACTATGAATTAACTATGTCTAGCCATGTTCCCCGGCAATGGTGCCAAAATCTTGATGTCCCCCAAGATACACCTCTTTTTTTAGGATAAAGCAGTAGTTGTCAAGAAATAGAACTGAACCAAGGTTAGGGTCGAACCCAAGGGAATATGTAGACTCAAGAGAATTCAATTAATGCAATTTGAGTAATTAACTGACTTACTTCCCCCGGGGGGAGGGGGGAGATTTTGCCATAATCAATGGAAAAGTAAACCTAACTAACACAAAAGTTAAATCAATATGGAGAAAAGCTAGGGTATTGTGTTCCCCATGATTCCCTAACTTAGTATCACTGAATAACCTAATTCTCTTCTAGTGTGTAGCATGAAGGACGCTAAGTTAAGTTCACCAAACCCTTTGGTCCAGGCGAGAGGCGAATTCCACTACATGACTTGGCCCATCTCCGTGGTGTGCATTACTCACCCTTACCTATTGGTCCTAGTATAACCTCCCCTTGGACAAGTTCGACTGATTAGATGAGAACACATCAATCGAATCCTGTTAATTATTTTCATATTCATTACTACCTTGGTCCAGTTAGTAACACTAGGCGAGTTCTAATATTGGCCACTACTAGAACACATGCAAAATGAATAGAGTTAATTAATACATGCATGCACACTTTCCAAGAATTATGAATTATTCGATTTTATCTTGTTAGTTCTTCATGGTTCCCAGAACCTAGTTGTGAATTTAGCTACTCATGATTTGTGTAGATGCAAGACTTATGAATTGGAATAACATCATAGAGCACTTACACAATTGAATTAAGAATAAGTAAATCCAACTTCAAAGAGAATCACAAGATTAAAGATGAAATCAAAGTATAAGTATTTCTCAATAACTCTCCAATGTTATCTTGCTATTTTTCCTCTCTAATTCTAAAGTTCTCTGTATACTATGCGAAAAGTTAATTGAAAAATAACCTAAAAATCTATTAATAATATTTAAAATATAAGTCCTAAATACAATAGGATAATTATGTCGGCACGCCTCACGAACAGGTTTATGGGCAGTATTTCATTCCATAGCCTGTAATCGAGGTTTCGTACAGTGCTGCTAGGAATCTGGACTTCAAGTCTATGACACCCTTCTATGATTCGTAAAGTGGTTTACGACCTATAGGGGGGTTTCGTCTGATGAATCTTCAGAAAGTCTCTCATCTCTGATCCTCAGGGCACGAACCATGTTCTACGACTCGTAAATCATTCCACAACCCATCTATATGTTTGTACAATCAACTTCAAAAAATTAGGCACTCACTGAAATTATCCACGAAATCCACTTCATGACCCGTAGAGTGAACTACGACTGTAAAGGGTCTCGAACTGTATCAAATTTAGCAAATTTTGTACTTTCTTCCCAAAATCAAGGCCAACCCTAGAATCCTGTAAATAAAACACAAAAACACATAAAACCAACTAACATCGCATTGAGAATACACAAAATTTCAAGTTTTAAGCATCAAAAGTGTTGTATTTTGACGGCATATCAATAGTGCACCGGTTAATATCATGTTTTTTCACCTGAAAATCACAACGGCGACTCAATAAAATGTGTGGTCTAAACCAAAATTTAAAAATTAGTATTACATTAATTTAATTTTTTATATATTTTATTTATTAATATTTTTTAATTGACAGTATAATATTTCTTGTAATATTTTGTAAGACAAGAATAAACATATATAAATTATTGGACGTTATGTAACAACATAAATGTTTAAAACACTTTTATTGATTATTATTTCGAAAACTCTTTCAAAAGAGTCAATTGTTATAAAAACTATCATTACTTCTCTAGAAGTATATAAAAAGTTAAAACTCCTTTGATAGAATATGTCGGTTAGACTATTATTTTTTAATTTATATAATATTTGTATTACTTTTAATTACAAAAATCAATATTATAGTGATTGTTATCTATAGAAAATATTTAAAGTTAAGATAACAATTTTCAAAATTTAATTATTTATAATCTAATTAGTTTGAGCTTGAAATATTTTATAAAATATCTCTAAGAATTGAAATATTTAAATTTGGTTGATTCAAATTGAAGTGAATTAGAAAAATTAAGAAACAGAGAGAATTTGTAAGAAACAACCAATAAACTATTACTCACTCTATCACATTTTTGTTGTCATATTTTTCACTTTAGTAATTAAGGGCCTAGTCATCACATGGCAAATGAGACACCCCAAGGCACCTCACTCAAGCCATCTTAAGAATCTTAACCATTCATAGACATTCAATTAAAGCATTTGCGGAAAATAATGGGGAAATGGTCTATGGACCTTTTTAAGACAACGAAACAACATTAAGAAGTATGAATAACTAACACATCTTTGTCCATAAAGCATACCAACTAACATATCGACGGACGGAACCGGTAACGGTCGGTTTCCATCAAATAGAAAAGATCTCATTATTTAACAACATAGAAAGTAAAAGCCTCAAAAGGGCCACAAATACATTATCTCAAAATAAAATACAAGATAGAAAGAAAAATGGTAAAGTACCGAAC
>DF368907.1:934-15969 GCA_000787875.1 Solanum virginianum
AAATGTAAATAAAGAACCTTATAATAAAAACCCTCATAACAACATATATCTACATGATATACATGCTTCCACCCCACAATCTAGTTCATCATAAGAAACATAAACAAGGGGAAATTAGGGACTATGGGAGAGAGAGTCATATTTAAATAGCTTGAATAACATAAGTGAGTCAAAGCTCAAGCATAATACATATTTGTCCAACAACACCTCTAACATAGAACTTAGCGGGGCCAAGACAAGCAACGGGGCTCACCCTCATAGTCAAAGTATACAAAAAAAAAGAAAGATAGTCTTCAATACATAGCATAAGAACATAGATATTGACCTCGGACATGAGGACTCACCAACTAGCTTGAATGGAAGCCACTAGCTACGTGGAGGAGGATGATGACCAAATAGAGCTCTGATTCCTACATGGTAATATCATGTAGGCATAAAGTATGCATTAGTACATTTGAATGTACTAAGTATGTAGGATATAATTCAACAAGAGATAGGAAATATAATCGAAATGCATAATTAGGCAATAAATGAACATATAACAATATCGCATGCATGAATGATGCTTGAACATAGTCAAAATGCAATATCATAGGCAAGAGATAGCATAATAACAATATGTCATGTATGAAGGTATCAATCCATCAATAATGGTTAATGGACGTCCCACCCTCCATTTAAGTGGATAAGGTATTAACCCCTTGCCAGTTAATGGAAATCCCATCCTCCATTTAGGTGGCTAAGGTATAAAACCCTTGTCGGTTAATGACATCCCACCCTCCAATTAGGTGGCTAAGGTATCAATCCCTTGCCGGTTAATGGACATCACACCTTCTAACTTGGTGGTCAAACCTCTTACCGATTAATGGATATCACACCCTCCAATTAGGTGGTCAAGGTATCAACCCCTCAACAATAGTTGATGGATATCACACCCTCCACCAAGGCAATCATCTTATAATAACATAGACACTCCTCAAAACATAACTCATATAAACATTCATTTCATCATCATAAAGTCATTCAACTCATAAGACATGCTTTGGACCTTCAATTCCTCAAGAAATCACATTCGGACATTTTATCAAACACTTAGAGGGTGTATAATGCTAGTGTAAAACCATGTAATTCAAGAGTGAAAACATATAAGTAAATCTCATGTAAAACCATTAATCAACACTTTGTAACACCCTCAAGCAACATACATCAAAATTCTTCATCAAATCTCACATTAGATCTAAGAGTTAGAACTCAAAACATGCTAAAACAATCATACTTTCATGAAACCCCAATTTACAGTGCAGTAAAATTTATAATAATCAAGACCCATGAGTAAATCAACTTTAAATCATGCAATTTATGTACAAAAGAGGATTGGGTACCATAGGTGAAAGGACCCAATGGTTGAACCCCACATACCTTAGCTTTGGAGATGAACTTAAGAAAGATTGGAGATGGAGACTTGAAGCTTGAATGAAATCCTTGATGAAGTCCTTAAGTCTTGAGTTTTGAGACTTGAATTTAGGTGAAATTAAGTCTAAGTGTTTGAGAGGATATTGAGGAATGTTAAGGATGATATGAGGGTGAAACAAGGCTAAGTATAAGTATTTTCATGCATGGGGGGACTTAGGCCCAAAACTTAAAAGTCTTGGACCAAAAAATAAAACTGGACCATTTTTGTATAGGGGCGCATCGCGCTGATGACGCGGAAATGCCACTGGAAATCGCCACTTTAAAATTTGAAACTGTGAATCATTCACTCTAAAATCGGGATTAGACCCCTTTCCCCCTAAATTTTACCCCCGAACAAGAATATGAAGTCGAATTTTTGAAATAACAAATGAAATTTTAGATATTTGGAAATTACGATTTCGGACACTTCTGAGGCACATTTTGGGACACTTTTTAGGGTCGTTTCAATATCTCCCCCTTGGGAACATTCGTCCTTGAATGTCAAAGAAATATACAAGAGAAGAGTAATCATAAGGATATTAACCCCAGCAAGAATGCAATAATCTACATTGAAACACCATTTTCAAAATCTCAACATAAGTGTAAAATCATTATAAACTTGCCAACTTAAATATGAATGCATATAAATGACATAGGACTGAAACATAAGACTTGGAATCATAGAAATGGACTTGACGTGTTATCATAAGCTTGAATAAAATGAAAGAGATATAGATATTGCTTCTCCATGCTTGCATCGGCTCCCCGAGAGACACATACGAATAGACGACTCTACCAAAAAGGCCTTGACGAACACCACATCAATATTAGTCAACTTCTTCAGTCATCCATCCACACCTCCACCGGGACCTTCTCCTAAGTCAGCTTATCCTCCACATCACCCACCATCTCAAAGGGTTTTATAGCACTAGAGCTGCCAATACATCTCCTCAACCTAGAAATATGAAGAACCGAACAAACCATAATCATATCCCTAGGCAAATCCCATCCATATGGAACCTTACCAACTTCCTCTATACTCTAAAAGGACTCACAACCATAACTCATTTGTCAACCTTAACCATACTTATTCCATTCGTTACCACGAACCACCATTTTTCCCTTAGGAGATAACCTCCAATTTACCATATTTCTACCCAAAACTTCCAACTCTAATAAGGCGGAATCAAGGCCTTGCTTAAACTAGACCTCCTCAACCAAAGAAGGTTGGAACCACCAAGAACACTATACTACTAATGACATCCCGCCCTCCAATTAGGTGGCTAAGGTATCAATCCCTTGTTGGAACCACCAAGAACACTATACTACCATTCTCAAATTCCCTCAACCTAACTTCCAATCTAACTAATTGATGGAGCCCACTAGTCTCCTCCTTGCCACCATTATCCACATACACTAGACTACTTAGAGCACCGACCACAACACTAGCCCTACCGAAGAAACTAATGCACACTCATACCGTAATCCTTAAGGAGCTCTAACCACCTCCTTGTTACCCACCATTCACACTCATCATATTTAACAAATAACCTCTTATTTCCCAAGACTTGCAACACTAGCCCTAAATGATTCATAAGCTCTAAATAAATCGATACTTCATTACTAGAGGTCACCACAAACATGCCAAGGTAGGGTTTTGAGACCCTATTAATGAAACCCATAAACACAACTGATGCATAAGCCAACCAAACAACTCCACCATTATTAATAATGCTCACTTGGGGACAAAACTTGAACCAAAGATCAATCTTAGTGAAGTGACTAAGTACATGAGATGAAGCCTTGAAATCCTTAGAGTAGTGAGTTGAGGCCTTTATATCAATCCTCCAAGTATGCGGGTTGAATCCTTCAAATCCTCTAAGTTTTCTAGTTGATGTCTTCAAATTCTCTAAGTACGTAAGAAATAGATCGACCATCCTCAACCATCATATTACAACCTTATGGGGTCTACACTCATTGGAAATATGCTATGCAAGTAGCCCCAATTATCCTAAGACATCTAACACATTACGCTAAGTCCATCCAAGATCACAAGACTAGATTTCTATGCAATAAGAACATGGGGCAACTCGTAGAGATCAATTGAACCTTAAGATAAGAATGGACCTACCTCTTTTGCTACCACTTGACAACCTCCTACTCAAAGACAGGTTTACTAGGAAGTCAGAATCTAACTCTATGTGTCCTACCACCAAAGGAGACATAACATGCATGCAACTATTCCATTCCAAGTACAACATCAAAATCCACCACATCAAATCCAATAAGCCACAAGGCAAGACCTAATGCAATATGAACATGGAACAATACCTATGGACTTTCTAGCAACAATATACCCAACCAAGAGGTAAACACCAAAGATTTGCATAACAACTTGGGGCACACAAGAAGCCTACTAGCAACCAAAAGAATAAAGAAAGTGACAATGGCACACCATCCCCAACAATGCAGATAAATCTAAGTCAAGAGAACTTTAACATACCGGTAGCAACATCGGGCACCCTATCTACCTCTTGCCTCCTTTGAAGAGCATAGAACCAAATATGTCTTGGAGAACCCCCTTAATCAACTTCACTATCCTTACCCTTGTTGCACTTACGAGGACAATCATTCATCTTATAACCCATCTCTCCACATCTATAATAAGCATCGGTACCTCTCAAGCACAGGCCATCGTGGCATTTACCATACCTTGGGCATCTAGCATAAGGCACCATAACCCTTCTTTTCTTAGGACTCCGAAACTTTCCTTCAAAACAGGCCCTCTTGGCCTCCTTACTCCTTTTCTTTCTCATCTTTCTTCCTCCAATTATTTGGCATAAGTCATCAATCGGGACAAATCCATGTCACCAATCAACATAGTGGACTGACATTCCTCACTTACCAAGTCGAAGACACCCATTACAAATTTATTCATCCTAGTCCTTGCATTGACCACCAATTGAGGAGCATATTTCGAAAGTTGGGTGAACTTGAGGGCATACTCCCTCACACTCATATCACCTTGTTTCAAGTTCATGAACTCCACCAATTTAGCTTTCCTAAGCTCAAGTAGGAAGAATCGATTAAGGAAGGCCACTTTGAACTCCTCCCATAGAACCATATTACGATTTCCCTTTTCCCCCTTCCATTGATCATTCCATATTTGGGCTACCCCTTTGAGTTGGTATGCCGCCAACTCCTCTTTTTCATTCGGCCCAACACCCATGATTGTCAAAATCTTGTAGACCTCATCAGTGAACTCTTGTGGATCTTCATCTTCCTTTGACCTATAAAACACCAGAGGATTCATCCTCATGAAGTCCCTTACCCTAGCTCCCAGGATAGTAGTATGAGAGGCTTGGACCCCTTGGTTGACTTGATTGACCACAACTTGGGCAAGCATAGAGAGAGCATCCTGAAACTCACCATTGGTAGGTTGCTCCTCGGGAGTTTAGGCCCTTCTTTCTTGAGTGTTAGACATGATCTAGCATAGCAAAGAACAATCACTAGGGGGAAAACATACTCAAACTCTATAGCACGACTTAGAACATGAAGAAGGAAAATTTTCCTAAAATGTCTTATAGCCTCCTACTCATAGTTGTGGTGCACAACCCAACCATGAATAAGACTCTAATCAATGCGGTGTGTTGGACTCTGAGGATCCATCAACCTAGTGCTCTGATACCATCTTTGTCATGACCCAAGACTAGGGCCTAGACGTGACCGGCAAATGGACAACCCGAAGGAACCCCAAACAAGCCTTGCAGCATATCATTACATATCATTGATCACAAAAATAATGCAAAACAACTGGCGAATGGGGAACTCGAAGGAACCCCAAATAACCCTCATAGCATATCATGACACATCCTTGGTCGCAGAAGCAAGGTAGTTCATCATAAGAAACATAAGCAAGGGGAAATTAGGGACTATGGGAGAGAGACTCATGTTTCAATAGCTTGAATAACAAAAGTGAGTCAAAGCTCAAGCATAATACATATTTGTCCATTAACACCTCTAACATAGAATTTAACGAGGCCAAGACAAGCAAGTGGGCTCCCCCTCATAGTCAAAGTATACAAAAAAAAAGATAGTCTTCAATACATATCATAAGAAGATAGATATTGCCCTCGGACATGAGGACTCACCAACTAGCTTGAATGGAAGCCACTAGCCACGTGGAGGAGGATGATGACCAAATGAAGCTCTAATTCCTACATGGTAATACCATATAGGCATAGATTATGGATTAGTGTATTTGAATATACTAAGTATGTAGGATGCAATGCAATGAGAGATAACAACATAGTCAAAATGCAATATCATAGGCAAGGGATAACATAATAACAATATGTCATGTATCAATGAAGCTTTAAAGTATAACATGCTAATATAGAACATAGTACATAAGTAGAAGGAGACCATCATCATAGGCCAAGCCACTAGTGCTTAGAATCCATGGTTTGCCACCCCCTTAGAGGGTGATCAAGGTATATGCCCCTTGATCGGTAGATGAACATCACACCCTTCATCGAAGGTGGCCAAGGTATCAACCCCTCAATAATGGTTAATGGACATCCCACCCTCTGTTTAGGTGGCTAAGGTATCAAACCCTTGCTAGTTAATGGACATCCCACCCTCCATTTAGGTGGCTAAGGTATCAACTTCTTGCTGGTTAATGGATATCCCGCCCTCTATTTAGGTGGCTAAGATATCAAACCCTTGATGATTAATGGACATCAGACCCTCTAATAATGTAGTCAAGGTATCAACCCCTTAATCATTAATGGACATCACACCCTCCAATTAGGTGGTGAAGGTATCAACCCTTCAACAATGGTTGATGGACATCATATCCTCGACCAAGGTGGTCATCTTATAATAACATAAACACTCCTCAAAACATAACTCATATGAACATTCATTTCATCTTCATAAAGTCATTCAAATCATAAGACATGTTTTGGACCTTCAATTCCTCAAGAAACCACATCCGGACATTTCATCAATCAGTTAGAGGATATGTAGTGATAGTGTAAAATCATGCAATTCAAGAGTGAAAACATGTAAGTCAATCCCATGTAAAACCATTAATCAATACTTTGCAACATCGTCAAGCAACATACATCAAAACTCTTTATCAAATCTCACATTAGATCTAAGATTTATAGCTCAAAACGTGCTAAAACAATCATACTTTCATGAAGCCCCAATTCACTATGCAGTGAAATTTATAATAATCAAGACCCATCAGTAAATCAACTTTAAATCATGCAATTTAAGTAGAAAAAAGGATTGGGCACCATGGGTGAAAGGAGCCAATGGTTGAAATCCACATACCTTAGCTTTGGAGATAAACTTGAGAATGATTGGAGATGGAGACTTGAAGCTTGAATAAAATCCTTGATGAAGTCCGTAAGATTGGTTTTAAGGTTTGAGACTTGAATTTAGGGTGAAATATGAGTCTACGTGTTTGAGAGGATATTGGGGATTGTTAAGGATGATATGAGGGTAAACTAAGGCTAAGTGTAGGTATTTTCACGCATGAGGGGACTTAGGTCTAATACGAAAAAGTCTTGGACCAAAAAATAAAACTGGACCATTTTTGTAAAGGGGTGCGTCTCACTGATGATCCAAAAATGCCACTGGAAATTAGCACTTGACAAATTGAAATTGTGAATCATTTTCTCTAAAATTGGGGTTAGACCTCTTTCCTCCTAAAGTTTACCCCCTGAACGAAAATATGAAGTCGAATTTTTGCAAATGACGAATGAATTTTTAGATATGTGGAAATTATGATTCTGGGCACTTCCGAGGCACATTTTTGTGAACTTTTCGGGGTCGTTTCAGCGGTACCCTTTGGCTACTAACCTTGCCTTAACCTTTCAACCTATACACTAGATTTACATTTGACCTTACATATCCATTTGCATCCAATAGGTGTTTTCCCTTTTGGAAGATCTACTACTTCCCAAGTTTGATTATCTTGTAGTGCTTGAATTTCATCTTCCATTGCTTTTATCCATCTAGGATCTGATACTGCTTTTTCGTAAGTCTGAGGTTCTGTGACCTGAGATATCTTGGATAAATAAGCCTTGCAACCTGAGTTGATGTGATCATAGGATATGTATTTGTCAATGTTGTATGGTCCTTTATGAATGCTTAGAGAAACAAAGTCCTTCATCTATAGGGATGGCTTAGTTCCCCTTCCTGACTTCCTAACTGGTTGTACCACTTGTTTTTCTTCTACGGTTCTTTGTCCTTCTTGTTGTATTCCTTGACTTTCCTCCTATAGATTAATTGATTGTAATTGTGCAGTCTCTTTTATGTTGAGTCTGCTATCATGGTGTATAGGAACACCTTCCTGATCTTCTAGATACTTTAGATCATGGTTTGATCTAGTACACTTAAATATTGAAACTGACTCTTTAGCCTGCAGTTTGAATGGGAAGACACCTTTTTTAAATATAACATCTCTGTTAACAAAAATACATTAATAGTTAGATCATATAAGACATAGCCTTTCTCAGTTTCAGTATACCCCACAAAAGCACAAGCCACAAACCTAGGACTTAATTTGTTAGTTTCATTTAGTCTTTTAGCAAAACATACGTAGCCAAATACTCTTAAATAATGTAAAGAAGGTTTTTTGCTATAGAGTTTTTCAAAAGGAGATTTTTTACCGATTACACCACTTGGTAATCTATTAATTATATAAACTGCAGTTGTATACATAGACCCCAAAATGTAAGAGGTATTCTTGCTTGGAATCTAATAGCTCTTGTAATTTCCAAAATGCGTCTATGTTTTCTCTCTACAATTCCAGTTTATTGAGGTGTGTAGGCACAAGAAGTTTGATGTATTATTCCTAAAGTTTTGAAAAGGTCACTATAGTTTACATTTACAAACTGAGTGCCATTATCACTTCTTACAATCTGTACATACTTGCCAAATTGAGTTTTGATGTAGGGCAAGAAATTTTTTAGGATGGTAAAGACATCTGACTTCATTATTAACAAAAAAATCCATGTTATTCTTGAAAAATCATCAACAACAGTCGAGAAATATTTATATCCTTCAAATATAGCCCTTTTGTAAGGACCCTAGATGTCCATGTGTAACAAATCAAAACTACTGGTGCTCATGGATGTACTGACAGGGAAACATAATCTAGCTTGTTTAGCACAAGGACATATAGTGCACTTGTTGACAATGTAGATAATGTCTCTAGCCTTAGATTTATCAAATTTTTAAGGACTGGACTACAAACATGAATAAGTCTTTGTTGAACTAAATGAACATCTAACTTCTCAGTAAATTCACTATCATGATAGGAATGACTAACATTTAAACTGTCATGTGCTTTAGCTAGATTGCTTGATAGAATGTGTAATCCTCCATCTTCTTTACCAATCATCTTCACCTTCCCACTGAAGAGGTCCTGAAACAAATAAAAGTCAGGGAAAAAAGAAGATGAACAATTCAACTCTTTGGTTAGTTTTGCTACAGAAAGCAAATTGAACTTGAACTGTGGAATATAAAAGGCTCCAGTTACTGTAATTTTTCTCATCTAAGGAACTTGATCCAAGATAAGTAACTAATGCTATGTCATTATTTGGAAGATATACTTTCTTTGGATTTTCCAACTTAGACATTGAGTGGACATTAAAAGGCTTATATCAGCTACTATGTGATTGGTAGCTCTTTCTCTATTATCCAATTTGGATGTGCCTTATGTCTTGTTAAGGTAGTGTTCAGACCTGCCACATTTGCATAATGTGGGACTTCTGACTTCTTGCTTAAGAATTACAATACTTGATTATACTACTCTCTAGTCAAAGTGCAGAAGACCAGTTGATTTTGCGAAGACTTGATATTTGATGTTTACACTCCAATAAGAAAACAGTCGTTGTCAGCAATTAACCTAACCGAAGGTTAGGATTGAATCCACAGGAAATATAGGGCTTGATTACAAGACTTCACTACTAATCATTTCAAGAATCAATAACTAAAACCTCTAAAAAGGGGGGGTTGTGATTTAAAAACAAAAGTAAAATTACGACTATACTACTACAGGGGAAAACACTCAATTTTAAGGACAACTTGGGAATTGTGTTCCCCATGGTTTGTTGACTCAACTACCTTAGGTAACAAAACCACAATTGAAGATTAGCATGCAGAATGGTAACTTAGGTTCTTCCATCCCTTTTATGAAGGTGAAGGTCGAATTTCACCATGACGCTTGGTCGACAACCATGATGTGCCAACTATCCATTACCAATTATTCCAATCAACCTCCCATTGGTCAGGTTCAGTTGATTAGATGAGAAGACATTGATTGAATCCTATCATCTACTTCCCTTTTCCTATTCATCACTATCTTGGTCAAGATCGTGATAGTAGGTGGACTTTGGTGTTTCCATCACCAAACAACAATCATAATAAAGGGAAATAGACAATACATACAAAACCCCAATCATGGAATGCAATAAACCTAGGTTATCTTAAGTCAACTACCCATGGTTCCCACAACCCCAAGTTAGGGGTGCTTAGCTACTCATGGCTAAGGTAAAATAAGCAAAAATGCACATGCAAGACATAAATGAGAGTTACCACAACCCCAAGTTAGGGGTGCTTAGCTACTCATGGCTAAGGTAAAATAAGCAAAAATGCACATACAAGACATAAATGAGAGTTTTACAAACAACAATGAGGAGTGTAGGCACCACAAGTTACAAAACCAAAAGATTGATTGATCAACAATGAGTACAAGACAAGATTTACAATCCTCAAAAATGGGTTTCCCAAGAGAGAACAATAAACTAATCTAAAACACTAAGAAAAGATTCAAAAGATGATTGTAAAATGTCTCCTGGTTGAACTCCTTTCTAAAATCCTAACTTAAACTATATGTATTATTTACAAAATAACCCTAGAATTTACACAAAAAATACAGTTGGCAGCTGATAAGTCTTACAGGTATGACTCATAGGATGATCTATGAGTGGTAGTTGGGGTCTCGTATCAGGTTCATGGCATCTTGGACTAAATCGGTACGACCCATTGGTACGAGTCATTGCTTGAGTTATGACTTATATGTTCCTCTCGTAGTCTTGGTATTCAGTTTTTGGTCTAACATTTTGGCTCTCTGATTCCTGCTACGATTCCACCTATATGAGTCATAGTGAACTTATGACTCGTAGGATGGCCTCATAGGAGTGACCTCTATTTAGCAAATTTCTAAATTTTTAGTCTCTGATTCTTGCTACGACAGACCCTACGACTCGTAAGTGTGCTTGTTTGTCCTAAGATTCAGCAAAATCTGCAACTTTTCTTTAAAATCATGCCAACCTATCTTTTCTGACAGAAAAACACAAAAACACATAAAAACCATAAAAATTCACATTAAGAATTCATAAAATCCCATGCTTTAGGCATCGAATATGCTGTATTTTGATAGCACATCAACACCTTTAACTTAGAATTGTTGCTTGTCCTCAAGTGACGACTCGATCTATACAGACAAAGAGAAATACATAGTAGCTATACTTATGGTATATACCACAACTCCTTTGATTTAGGTACCCAACTACTATTTTCCAAATAGGATTGCAAAGTTATTAAGCAAACAAGAAGATAATGCGATACCTATCAATCCAACTATGACAAGGTAGGGAGCATCAACTGTCCACAATCACTGGTATAGTCTTATGCTAGTCAAGTAGTTTAAATGCCCTCACTGGAACGAAGTCCCTCATACTCACTCAAAAGCATTTAGAGCACAGGGACTGAGGAAACATTCTCACTCTCATAATTGAAATTTAACGCATACTGACTAACACCATAGGATTGCCTCTATACTCTTCTTCTGACTTGGTGATAAAGTGGAGTTGGATCAGTTTAGGACTTATAGGCTTGTAACATAGGTTCAGGGTGCTTTGGTATGGTATATTGGGCAAGTAGTGACTAAAAGCTATCCTTGAACCATGTTTCCAACACTTTTTGCTTTCATAATCCAATCCTTTTTAATCAATCCACCCTTATTCTCCTGTTTTGAAGTTCTCTCGAGTGCTTTCTTTCTCTTTTTCAGCTTTACCTCGATTTCAAACTCATTTTTGCTACTTTTTCTCAACTCAAGGCACTTTTCTTTTCTTTTTCTTCACTTGGTTCATGCCTTTTCATTTCTTTCTTTATTTCTCAACTAACTACCTTATTATTATTACTTTACCACAATAAGGGCCACCCTAAGGTGAAGTACACAATACGAATGCCTCAAACCAGCGCCACCAATTGCAACCACCCTCAACTTAGGCCGTTGGCCTCAATCAAGGTTCACATGTTCAGTGATAGACTAGGGCTAATATCAAGGTATTTCATCAAACAAGATTAAGTCAACAAAGTGTGAAGAAAGAATGAGTACATGAGAAGCTAAAAAACTTGGAACAGGGATTCACTCACTTATTTTGGTGGGTTATTTAGGCCGAAAATGGTTTCACTCGAATAACAAAGGCCTAAGATCCTTTCCATATCCACCATATCACCAAATCAATCTTAGAGTAATAAGGAAAGTTTTGGGTCCATACAAGATGCATGAATGCAGCAAAATATGCTCACAATACACATGATAATTGCATCCACAATCAAGTACAGACTCATAGGTCATGCCTTCGGTCTCAGCTTACCTTCACAATATCAAAACAAACATTGCCAGATACTAAAAAATGTATGAATGCATCAATAATCACAACCTCAAAAATTTTGAGGGTACCTATTTTTCATCAAAACTTTAAAAACATATCTAAAGATTATGTATATGCCAATAGATAATACTACTATGAATTTGCACATTATCTACACTACTTAAACATGCTGATTCAACAGAAATTAAAACATTCATAAGGAAAAAGAAGCACAACAAGAAAACTTTGGGATAAAAAATAGGGGAAGTTGTGGACTTGACACTACTCAGACTTCACCTTAATCCATAACTTCCCATACCCCACCAAAATAGGATACTTTGTCCTCAAAATTAAAAAAATAGAAAGGGTGCAAGGGGAATACCTTGGGTTGCCTCCCAAGAAGCATCTTGTCTAACATCGTGGCTCGACTTTGTCATCATCTTTCATCAACTATCATCAAGGGTCCACACCTCACTCTTGCACTCATCCGGGTATTTTATGGATTGGCGAATATCAAACACAACCTCTGCATCATTAGCCCTAAACCATAGTTGACCCAAATTTATATCCACTAGGGCTCTCCTAGTGGCCAGAAATGGTCTCCCCAAGATGATGGGCACCTTAAAATCAACTTCACAGTCAAGGATCACAAAATTTGTGGGAAAGATGAATTTATCAACTTTAACAAGCACATCCAAAAGGATTCCCTCTGGCTTTTTACTAGTTTGATCCACCATACGCAATCTCATTCTTGTCGGGGTAGGAGTGCCAAGGCCAAGCTTTTTTGAATCCAGCAAGCTTTTTAATGGTTCAATCTGCCATAAGCAACCTCATTCTTATCGGGGTGGGAGTACCAAGGCCAAGCTTTTTTAATACAACAAGAGGCATTAGATTGATGCTTGCTAGTAGATCACACAAAGTCCTTGCATACTCAACATCACCAATGGTACAAGGGATGGTGAATGCACTGGGGTCTTTTCGCTTTTGAACAAGGCAGTTGGTCATAATCGCACTATATTGTTGGAGTTCTTGCAAGAACTCTTGGCTCAATGTGTATTTCTTGGTAACCAAATCCTTCGTGTACTTGGCATACCCGGGCATTTTCTCCAAAGCTTCCAGAAGGGGGATGTTGATGGAGAGTTGCTTCAGCATTGAGAGGAAGTGTTTGAATTTACCCTCCCTATCCTTTTTCTTAAGCCTTTGAGGGAAAGGAGGAGAGGGTTTGGGATTAGATTTCAATTTCTCTTGCTCCCTTTCCTCTTCCTGTTGCAGCCCGACAATCTTTGGATCCTCTCTCTCAACAATGACTTCGCCACCAAGACTTTTCTCATCAACTTTATCCATAAGTGCTAGTATAGGGAAATCTACGATGCTTTTACCACTCCTAGTCATCACTACCATGCAATGCCCTTTGTTTTTAGGATTTTAAACCGTATTGCTTAGCAAGGTAGCCTTTTGGCGTTGGTTCAACTGTGAAGAAACTTGTCTAAATTATTGTTCAAGTTGCTTATTCGCCACCCAGTGAGACTCTATTTATTAGTTAATACTTGAAATATCTGCTTTTATTTCCTTTAAAGTCACATCTTAGTGGTTAGCTCGCTTTAACAACTTTTTGAACATTTCTTCAATCCTGGAGTTGCTTGATCCGGCATCACGATTGTGAGATGGCACATAGGGACCATTCCTATAGCCCGCTCTTCTTCCCCACTTGATGTCTGGAACTCTCTCTCTCTCATAGTATCCATACTGGTTGTCTTTATATACTCCATCACGATTGAAGTTTTGACCTTGATTCACGGACCCTTGCCTCTAATAATCTGAATTGGACCCTTGGGGGTTATTTCGGAAACCCGCCGCTTGGTTGCTTACAAAACATGCATCCTCATCAAAGAATGGATCATCATAGGTAGGAGCCTTTGGAGGTTGGTGAGTGACTACCTTGACACTTGCTTGATTTTGTTTTAAAACCAAGTCCATACTTGTATGAAGTTGAGCAAGTTGCTCCATGATTTCTTCGTTTACCTTTGCTTGCTCATTGTTGGTGTTAACCGCATAAGAAGGTTTCATCACACCTTGCTCTCATTGACCCTATGCTCTATTTGTTTTGACCACTTGCTCCATCCTTGCGACTATTAATGCAAAAGGTTGGTCTAGGAACATGCCTCCCATGATTGTGTCGGCGCAAGCTTGACTATTCTCATTAAGAGCCCGATAGAAAATCTCAACCAAGGCATCACCAACAATCTTGTGATCAGGAACCATCCTCAAGCATTTAGTAAACTCCTCCCATGTTATGCTAATAGTCACCTAACAATTGCTCAAAATTGTTTATTTGGTCCTTGAGCTTCAACTTTTTAGGTCTTGGAAAATATCTTTCAAGGAATACTCTCTGAAGCTCAGCCAACTTATAATAGTGCTAGGAGGAAGCTCGGATAACCATACAGCCACATTGATAGTTAATGATAATAGAAACACTCTTAGACCCACAACATCAAGAGAAAGGTTTTGTGTCCCTATTAGAACTCATATTTCATGCATTGGAACAATTAGAAAAATTTAGGACCAAAATTGGAATTTATTTGGAGTTAAAATGGAGATTTTAGGTCAGAAGTTGCATTTTTAGTTGTTACTCGAGCCAAAGTTTGACTTTGGTCAACATTCGAGGTTCGAAAGCTCGAATTGGAATTCCAATAATTTCAGCACATTTTTAGTTATTACCGAAGCCAAAGTTTGACTTTGGTCAACATTCGGGGTTCTGAAGCTCAAATTGGAATTCTGACAATTCTAATAGTTCCAGATGGTCAGACTAATACTAGAAATGACTTAGTTGTAATTTTTAGAGCTTCTGAAAATATTTTGGGTTTTTGAGTCCGAAACTAGTTTAAATGAGTTTTCTCAGGT
>DF368905.1:587-14777 GCA_000787875.1 Solanum virginianum
ACATATATATATATATATATATATATATATATATATATATATATATATATATATATCAACTGTTGAACACCCTTGATACAAAAATCACCCACTTATATTCTAAAAGTATAAACAATCTTGATGAAAATGCTGGCTCCACCACTGGACGCATGTACCACTAAATTATTATTTCTACAACTTTCAACTTCTAAATGCAAAAGTTCTTAATCGATCAATACTTCATCCATACAACATAATTGGTCTAACTATCACTTTATAGAACTTGCCTTTAATTTTGTATGGTACCTTCTTATATAACACAAAATTCTAAATGTGAGCATCCATTTTAATCAACCTTTACCTTGAACTAATAGGTTGAGGGACTTCCTTATTAATATCCCTATTTTTTTTTTGGATAACAAATCAAAGATACTTGATTTTTTTTATAGATGAATTATGTATCAAGTCTCGCTTCCACATTCCTCTCATATATTACATCACTAAATTTTCACTTTCAATATTATGTCTTGGTCCTTTCATCCTGAATCATTTAGACTTTAGGGTTTATCTCCAAACATTTAGCTTAATATTAACTCAGTTATGTACCTTGTCAATATATTAGAACTAGCTATTTGCAAATAACACACACTATATCAACTCACCTTGAATTTATCGCATCAGTGCATTCTTCACCAAGATATAAACAATTTAATAACTCATCCTTCATGCAACCCTATCAAAACTAAGAAGTACTCTAAGCCTCCTTCCACTATCCTTACCCAAATCATGACTTCATCATATATATCTTTGATCGACCAGGTATACACTATATGTATACTTTTATCCTCCAAGCATCTCCATGAACCTCTCTATGGACTTCGTCATATGAGTTTTCTAAGTCAATGAACATCACATGTAGATATTTCTTCCTCTCTCCGATCCATATTATTCCACCAAATGAATGACTTTTAAAATTAAGCATCCCAACATGAATCCAATTGCATCATAGAAGTAGCCACAACCTTCCTTATCCTTATCATTTTCTTTCAAACTTTCATGATAATACCCTTATTGTTGTTTGAATTTTAAATGTCACTCTTGTTATTGTGTAATGAAATTATAGTACTCCACTTCTTCGGACAAATTTTTATCTTAAAAACGACAACAATCTAATTAATTAGCAACTGCATACCAACCATGTTTGTGCTTTTCGATAATTTCATCGGCATCTCATTTGGCCGGTTTGCTCTTCACTTATGCTTTCTATAAACAACATCCTTAACCTTCTCAATGTTTATACATATACAACACCTAAAATTGTGATGTTGTTGGGGTTTTGCTCGAGTTTCTTACCCTAATGAGATTTTTCTTTTAGGAAAAGGAAACATAAATTCTCCATTTTTGACGAATTTTTTTTAGTAGATAAATGTTTATGACTCTATAAATATAAATTCATTTCTTCTAACTTGATAGCATTCACAATATAGGTATGAGAGCTTGAGAGTTTTGTGTAGGGAGAAAAACGGTGAGTCACAAATATTATGTTAACACTTATGTGAACTTCTTTATATTTCGAGTGAATTGATGAGGTTATTTATCTCGATATTGTATACTCTCTTTTTATATAATGGATTGTTCATCTCCTCTTGTGGATGTAGTTCGGTTGACTGAACCACGTTAAATATTTATGTTTCTTTATGGTTTGTTTCTAGTTTATTTTCATACTCATCAGTGGCAGAGCCAACATTTTCATCAAGGTTGTTCATACTCATATTTTCATCAAGGTTGTTCATACTTTTAAAATATGAGTGGGTGATTTTTGTATCAAGGGTGTTCAACAGTTGATATATATATATATATTTAACTTATATATTCGGAAAAAATTTTCGACGAAGGGTGTTCATCTGACCACCCTTTGATGAATGTAGCTCTGCCTTTGCATGCATCGGCATACTAGGAAAAACATGATTAAAAATAAAGATAACTGAAAAACTGAGAGTATCTTCGATAAAGGACAAGTGTAAGAGAATGTAACGGTGTATTGTCCTATTATCCGTCTTTAGTAGTAGTTGTATAGGTAATTAAATAAACTATAATAAAAAATAACTAGTGCATTTTGATCCTCCACTAGGGTGGAGAATAATATAAAGTGGAGAAGAAACAATAGGAGTATATATTCCTACTATGGATTCAAGTGTGTTTAGTTTACAATAATTTTAAAAGAAACAAAAAATATAAAATAGAGTTAAATGCTCCCCCATTTGTATGGGAGGTGATGTTAGCAAATAGTAATGTCTCACTTATGGATAAGGACATTAGTGAGATAAATAAAATTTGTTTATTTTCAAATTTGACATTTTTAATTTTAATCTAAGATATAAAAAAAATGTTAGAACATGTTTTCCAATTAAAATAAATTTTACATAATGCAAAATTTAAACTTAAGTGTAATTTATATAAATTATATATTATTAAGAGCTAATTACATTATTTTTTAACTTTTTTTTGAAGTAAAAAATCACTTAAAATTAATGAATCCCAAGATATATCATTGGACTTCTGGATACATTAGCATTCAGATATATAGGATAGAGATGTATCAATGATGGAAGAGAGGAACTAAAAGAGAGGACGGGGCATCCATAAGGAGTGGATGTAATCAAGAAGAAATTTATATTTTCAAAAATAGAGGAATGTATTCAAGAGCGAGAGAGGAGTGATGTGTGATAAAATTTGTAAATCTTTTTTAAGTAATAAAAATTTTATAATAAAATAAAATATATATTTAAATATTTTTTTCTGAAATTAATCATAATGACAAAAATATCAAATACTCTCCCGTTCCGTTTTACGTGACACTTTTTTTTTTGGTCTGTCCCAGAAAAAATGTCACCTTACTTAAATATTCTCAACCACACAAATATTTAAGAATGATTTTAGACTATAAATTTTTAAAATTTTTCTTTTTTTTAAATACCGTATCAAATTAAGAGGTGCCACATAAAATAGAACGAAGAAAATATCAAATTAAAAGTTTTTTTTTTTCTGAAAAAGTAGTGTCTAAATTTTGTTGGGGAGTGGGCAGTTGAAAGATAGGTGAAGTGAAATAATTGTGGCACAATTTTCTGCACAGCATCGTGTCAATCAACTGTAGATAAGAGGAAATCTGATGTCAAATTGGGCGCTGTGAGATTGGTAGGTTGCCCGTGAAAGTGGGCGACGCGGCAATATGCGCCTGTGAAATCTTTAATTTGCAACTGCTAACGTCGTGGCGTAATTGAGTGTAATTATATATTTTTTTTTAAATTTTTATGTGATTTTATAAAAAAATTTATATATTTTTTTAATTAGTATAATTTTATTAATATTTTAATTTTTTAAATTAAAATAAAATTTACTGTTGAATAATGTTATAGTGTTACATTTTATTTTCTTTAGTATTACTAACACTTGTAATACTAACATGTTTATCAAAAATCATTTTTTGATATTTATCAAAATTTTGAATTTTTAGTTTTTTTATGATTAATTTAATTAAGATATACTAATTTAAAAAATATAAATAATTTTTTTTATAATATTAGTTAAGAACATATGTTTACTAATTAATATATTTTCAAACGACAACATATATTATAAATACTTAATTTAATATTATTTATAAATATTTTTACTTTTTTAAAATATTAAATTTTAATTTTAGGTAATTAATTTTTATTTAAAAAAAATTAAGATAGCATTGTAATTACACTAGTGCAACCAAACAGACACTTGCAATTATAGTATAATTACATTGTGGCAAACAATCAGGTCATAGTAGTTGCTACATTGTGTAATCACTCAACTGATAATTACTATCCAAGTCTAATTACCATGTGTCTTTCCAAACAAACCATTTCACTTTCTTTTTCTTTCTAAGAGCCTGTTGTGGTTTGCACTCAATAGTTTTAAATTGAAAGGAAGGAATATTTATCATTCATCAACTCGATTTTATCGTTGATTTATTTTGACTATAGATTCAAATTTTTATTAATATAATAAAATGATTATTCGTGATTAAATTGCATACAATAAATTTATTATTTGATTGTACAAGTTGTAAATATTTATTGTGATTGTGATTGTTATTATTGATCGAATATCACGTTTCGACACATTATTGAATCAAGTGTCACGTTCCACCACAGTCATTGAATCGGGTGCCATATTCTGACATATTATTGGATCGAGTATCGCATTACGATATATTTATTGGATCAGGTGTCATGTTTTGACACATAACTTATTCAGGTAATGGTCCCATGAGAGGACCATTATTGATTTTTGTGTTAAGCCAGATAATTATAAACATTGACATATTGAGCATAAATTGTGAACTGATATTCTTTTTGTGTGTGTGATTTACTGTGTCGTGGTTATATGGTTTATATTTCACTTATTAAAATAGCCGTGCGATTCTACCAGTACACGAGTGTTATATGTACTAATACTGCATTTGCTCTTTCTTGTTGATAGACCTGAGTTAGGAGATCAGTGATTTATCGAATTTAAGAGTAAGCCAACTTGTTCAGGCCCACCATTGATTCATCTATCTTCTTAGTCTATTTATTTTCGGACTTAGACATTCTAGACAATTATTGTTATGATTTCTTAGGTTCTATGGATTTGCTTTTCCGTATTTTATTAGACTATTTCTGTTGAGTTTATGAGAACTCAATTTCTGTTCTAATTAAAAGCTATTTCCACCCTAATGAATGTTTATTTTTGGTTAAATTGCTTAATTGGATTATAAGAGTGATTCTCCCACTGAAGAATTAACATGAGTACCACTAACGATCCGTTCGAAATCGTGATACTCACTTGTAAGGTCAATATAAATAAGAACATTAAAAAAAGAGAGTAACAGAAATAGAAAGACCTTCTTATTCTTTCACTAAATATATTCAAGTATGTATACAGTATGACTTCTCTCATTCTCTTTTTATAAAATTACATATTATACATAAAAGTACACGAAAGAAATCGTCATAAACATGATATCAAGGGAGAAGATCATGAAAAAGGCAAGAGATAGAGCATTGACGGTTTGGCATCATGAGGAATGTAAAAACATAATGGTAAAAATTTGTGATAAATCATATCTAATGAACATCCACACAAACAATATATTAAAATTAAAGCTTAAAAAAGAATTCTGTCGACGTAAAAAATAGAAGCATGTGTTCTCTTTTATATCACAAATGAAAAATAAATTTATACAATATTGTGGATGAATTTATGAAGTAGTTTAGTTTGCTAAGTAAAATGTAAAAAATATTCGCAAGTGTAAAGATAACATTATCATTGATTTTCATTTAAATAAAATAGAAAAACTCATCTAATATAAAGAATGCAGTTTGTGATTAAAATTATAATGATATATTAGTTATAATATTCTCATTTTTATCTATCTAGTCAAAATATATTCTTTAAAAAATTTTATTAAAAATTATAATTAACATTTCAAATTTATATCTCTTCACCATCCACTAACATCACCAACCTAACTCCGACCATCCCACCCCCTAACCCTACTCTCTATCCCATCCCATCCATATAATTTTTTATCACATAACATATAAATAAATTCTCTTATTTTATTCCTTTATTTATTTATTATATATTAAAAGTTTAAATAAAAAATCTACTTATTTTTCTGAAATATTTTTCTTCATATCAAATAAATTTGTCACCATGCCTAACCATACCGGTTATTAATTTCGGGTTTGGGTTCGGATCCAAACGTCCGTTTGGGGCCTCGGCACATATTAAGCCACATGTTCCACTTGCGTGCCTCTACCTAAACCGTCCACGTAAATCTTTCTCTCTGCAACGAACCTTTGAAAAATACACATAGAGCATCAAGCAGCAGCAGTATCAATACACGAAAAATCCAGAATTTTCTCTATTACATTTGCAGCTTTGCGATTCATTCCATAGGTGAAACGGATCATGTCACGTTTAATCCAAGTTCGATCATCTCTCTCCAGATTCTGGTAACACATTTTCGCCCTAATTCTTCAAATGTGAAGTTTATTTTGTGCAGAGAATAGAAGCTGAAATCCTCGTATGTTTTGTTATTTTCTGCATTGTTGATTTGTTGGTGTATGTTGTGAAATTGCGGATTTTGTTAAATAAGTTAAGGATGTATTGCGGGATTTATAAGGGTAAAGATGGAAGGAAGATTAGTGTATGAGCAAATATCAAGCAAGTGGGATGAAAAATTTGTATGTATTGCTTGAGCATTTAGTAGATACCTTTGGAGAGACGAGGGGAAAATAGAAGAATAAGTGTTAGTGATACAAATAGGGCTTCGTGCAATGTAGTGTCAAATTATTTCAATTTTAGTGTGAGTTTTTTTCCGGGATTAAACAAGCCTTCCTCTATTAGTTTGAGCTGGGAAAATAAAATTTAGATAGTAATCAACAAGTTATGAAGTTGAGTAGTTGGAGTGTAGTTGGGCTGGTTCTTCTCAACATCCTCATTTCCACAACAAAATATGGGAGTTTTGGCTAGCCAACATTTCATCCCATGACATGGTGAGTCATCACTTTGTAGAATTTGGCTTTAAGCTTAGTGTCATTGTTTTGTCGCACAAAACTCTGGAGGCAAGCCTCCACTTTAACCACGTTGCACTAATACAATGTGGCATCTTCGTCGATGCCCCCATTTTCTTGAATTATAGCTTCAAGATACTTGAAACTATCACTCTTGGGGATAATCTATCTTAACGTCACTTCTACATTTGTCTCATGCTCTAAATATTCTATTTTGGTCCTGGTCAATTTGAACTTCTTTAGTTCCATAATTTGTTTCCACAACTCCAACCTACTCATCAATCAATATTATGTCATTTGCAAATAGCATACCATGACACTTCATCTTGAATAGATCGAGTCAACTCATCTATCACTGAGGCAAACAAGAACAAGATAAGTGTGATCCCTTATGATATTCTGAGTCTCTTCCCACCATTCTAATCGAGTTTTGGCTCCATCACATATCCTTTATTGCCTTAGTGAAAGCCACTATTATACCTCTAGCTTCCATGCATCTCCAGAAAACACCATATGTTAGTCCCTCTACGTTTTCTTATATTTCTCTGCTAGTCTCCTTTCAAGATGGATGGCTTCACTAGTAGGACACCCCGACATGAATCAGGACTGATTCTTAAAAAAGGACACACCCTTCCGCACCCTCATCTCTACCCCCTCTCCTAGACTTTCATAGTATGGCTTAACAACTTCATACCTTTATAATTGTTGCAATTTTGAATATCACCTTTGGTGATGGTGCAATATGTAGAAATCAGATGAACAACTGATTGTTTCTAGATCAACTACAAAATTAGAGTAGTTTGTAGATGTGGAGCGCTGGTTCTGAGGACGATTTACTAATTAATTTCTTGGCTAATGTTCCTTTGATCAAGTATTTGTTGCTTCTTTTGTTTATACATTCTGATTGTCAAGCAACAATTCCTATTGCCAAGAATAAATCTTGTGATTACAGAAGTAGACACAATTAATTGGGACTTGGCGGTTTTAAGCCACTGCTAAGAGATTGAATAATTTTCCTCTACTATGTTAAGTTAGAAATAAATTTGTCCGATCTCTCTCGGACTAAACCTGTGGAATGTAATCAATTGTTCAAACCTAAAAGAATTAGGTCACAACCACCTATCGAAATGAAAAAAGAGGTTACAACCAGCAGGATGTTAATAGAGATGGTAAACATGCCTATGTGATTGTAGACTCAATGAAGCAGGTTTATATTGGTAATAACAAGTCAATATTGACACTTAATTACTAAAAGACGAGTGCTTGACTGCTATAATGCTATTAACTGAGAGGATGAGTTATAACTCTTAATGATGCATACTCATTAAGCGTAGTGTATTTAAAGCAATATACACTTGACGAATTCACGTAACGAGCGTAAAGTAAAGTGGGGTTGCTCCTATGAGATTTTGGCCAAGTCTCCGGGGCTCTCATGAATAACCATGTGCATGCCTTGTTCATGCAAAGCCACATCAAACGACAAAATTGTGAAGGTGGCCATGTGACTGATAAGTTCTTTGACATAAACTAGGAATTATTGTTTCATAGAAATATTACATATTTACATTTCACCAGTATTTCTGTACGTCATATTTTATTTGTCTAAGTTTGGTTCAAAAGACACCAAGCTGATTGCATTTGGACCATACCAATCCAATGAGTCTTATTCTTTGAAAATCCTAAAATGCTATTGAAGTATGTGCCGGATTGTTCACAATATTAGATATTTCAAAAGAATCTGTGGTCAAATGTTATGTCTTAAGGATAAGTGTCCATAGACTTTTAACTACTTGGAATGGTTACCGACTCTTTTCCCAAGTTCCGCCAGTCTCGTTGTTTAATTGGCCAAGTTGGGAGGTTCTTGATACTTGGTCACTATTTAGGACAATTGAACCAAATTGTGACATGTGCTATGGTTAGTGACAAGTGTCCTTGTTCTCAGAAAAGTAAGTCCATCTCCTATACCTATAAATACCTAATTATAATTTCATCATTTGAATACCAAGAATTAGCCTTACTATCACTCCCATTTACCTACTCTTTCACAACTTGTTGGGTTTTGTTATCTAAATTTTGTTATTTCCACTCCTAATAATAGAGGAAGTCTTGTTTAGTGCTGGGGAACTTTCACACTGCTGAATAGTTGTTTAGAACATTGCACTGCATGACTCAAGCCCTATTTGTGTTTCTTGTACATACATTGTATTTATTGTTCTATTTGCCGTTGTTTCCCCAGCAGATTCCCTTAGTCTCCCTTATTGGTGCTTAAATACCCTGGTTTTAAACTTAAAAGAAAAAAAATCCAGTTATTTATTATATGCCTAGCTAAAGTGACATTTTTGTTACTAGATACCCCAACACTATTAACAATGAAGAAAGATATCACAATATTCATGGCGTGGTCAAAGTATGGGATGTGTTCTTGAGTTTTCAAATTTTTTATTGGTAAATAAGCCTAAAACATCTGAAGCAGTTTATTTTGGTTCCACATGACTAGAATGATCTTGAAATTTTCAATCGTGAAAAGAGGAAGATCATAGAATTCTAAGGTATCTCAATATCCCCATATTAGTCATTGAACTTCTGTTTTGATACTTTTGCTGGTCATGATGTTACTTTTGTTTGGATATCTGTAAATTATCTTTACTTGGGAATTGACAACTGTCGAGTTGACTTCTCTTCTCATTGTTGCTTTGTTGCCAATTCTACTGGCAAACCATTACCAATTTTTTGTTGTAAAATTGAGGTATAATTTCAATCATTGGGAGATGTCTGTTCTATCTTGGCTGATTTACAATTTTTTAAACAGGAGTGTTGCATCAGCCAGGAATGGTCGATTTTTGTCAACTGAATCCAATAAAACAGATGAGCCTTTTAATGTTGAGGAAGCAGAAACAGTAAATATGCCTCCACCCCCAACGGAGAAGGTATTAATGCTTTAAGTTTTAGTGGGATTATATCACTGTCAATATATTGCTGCTTGCATTCACTCATTTGAGGTCTCTTTGAACTTTCACTTCAGTTACTTGTGCTCGGTGGAAATGGATTTGTAGGCTCACATGTTTGTAAAGAAGCTCTGGACCGTGGTCTTACAGTTGCCAGTCTTAGCAGGTATTCTACGTTTTCACTGTCAGTTAGTTATATATGTCTGCTGTACTGAAGCATGGGCATTTATTTAGGAACTGTCTTGTTGGGTACTTCTAAGTTTTTGTTCCTTATTTTGGTTATCTTCTCCTTGAAAGTGCAAGGAGGGGGTGGGAAGTTAATCAGGAATGACTCTTTGACTAGAGGAAAGGATATCGCATTACACGAAAAGGTGAAACCAAAACATATTGGCACCCCTATCTTGTGTCATGTTAGAATAGTGTCATGTTAGAATAGGAATAGGTAAATGCAATCCTATTTAGAATAGGAATAGGGAATAGTAATAGGAATAGGTAAATACAATCCTATTTAGAATAGGAATAGAATAATACATAGAATCCTACTTGAAAAAGGATTGTATTATAATATCCTAGTTGGAAAAGGAGTCTAATATAGTATCTATAAATAGGGTCTCAAATGTATAATGTAGAGACAACAATTCAATAATATTCTTCTCCAATATTTCTCACATGTCATTCACGTCCTTCAAATTAGATTACCTACTCCCTGCTTCCATGCATATAAGTCACCTCCCCACCCTTTAAAGGTCTAGATGAAAGAAATAAGGAAAAGGTGAACTTACAAAGAAAGACCTAAGAAAATGGGAAGTTGAAATCTGACCAAATAACAAAAGATTATGGAAACTCTGTAGTTGACCAAAGGAAGAATACAAGTTCAGCAACATCATTAATGCTCTTGGAAGAAGTTAAACTAAAAGCTAGAAAAATGAACTGAAGGAAAGTATAATCAAACTGCATGCACTACGAGCTTCTTGTGACTTGCTCCTAATGCTTCTCTCTTCCTCTTGGTGGTTGCATGGAATGTGGCAAGGAAGAGCAATGTATGCACGGCAAAGGTCTGAAGTTGGGTAGTAGATAAGGTGGTGGAGGAAATAGTTAATTTGTAAGTAGAGTTGGGTAGAAAAAATGAGAAACAACTTTTAGAGGGGAAGATCTTTTGCTGCAGTACAGAGACTCTCTTGCTGAGGCAGAATTTGCTGTTGAATATCTGAACTCTGTTTTTAGCTACTCATTGTGTCCAGATATACACCTGATGCTTCTCCAGCATTATTCACAAGCATGCTCCCAGCATCTTCACAAGCATGCTCCCAGCATCTTCACAAGCACGTTAAGTGTTTACAAGGCATCTCCAAGCCTCCTAACTCATATTCTACCCGAATGCACTTTTTGATCTATAATTATAGCCCGGCTAAATTCTCTTGAAGCTCTTACCATGTGACCTCATCCTAGGACGTCAAGCCTTCGCAGCAGGGCCACACTAAGCTCTTTCTTGGGTTCTTACAAACTCCAATATTCAGGACTATATCATCTAAAGTGACGACCGTCCTCTGATTTTATTTATGTGTACCGTTTGCATCTTCTGGCAAAGGTGATCATTTCTATTTTGTCTAATCTGGTAAAGTGCACGTCAATGTTAACATCCACCTTTTTTTGAGACTCATCTTGTAGAATATGTTTGACTTTATAGGTCCAAAATCATCCCTATATAACATTGTTGGTCTCACTATCGTTTTATAGAGCTAGCTTTTCAATTTAGTAGATATCCAATTAATATATTATCCCCCGCAAATAGTATACATCATGGGATTATCGTATGTAGTTTTAACTAGTTCATCCATAACTAGAGTAAAAAAGGCAGGCAGTCATTGCTAATCCCTATGGTGAACTCATGAGGTAGAGGATTGTATATCCTACCACTGGTGTGACTGTTCCTTCATACATAAGTGTTATGAGATTCATATATTTAACATAAATTTACCTTTTCTCCAGTCATAGCTGAGAAGCTTAAAATATGCTTATTCCCCAGGTCAATAAATACAATTTATATTTCATTTTCCCTCTCTTTTTAAGTTTCATTTTTCAGCAAAAATACAACATCAGATCCAGCAGGGGAAGATCCGAATTGTTTATTTCTCTAAATCTAAGCACTATCATTATTTACCCACGATTTAATTGTCTACCTCATAAATTTGACATGATGAAGTTCACTCAGTTTTGAATATCTCATTTGATCTTATATTTTGGAATCACGGTAGTGTTGATCCACCCGTTTGACATCCTTCCACTCCTTATTATAGCACTAGGTGGCTTGGAACGCCACTCTAAAAATCTCAGGGGTTTGTTTATGTGGAGAAAGTGTTCACATGTATAGATAATTACTCATTGACAATCAAATTGAATCAAAGTTGATTGATAAGCTAAATAAAGTACTGGAACTGGATTTTAATTGTTCTGGACTTACTATCTTAAAGGCTTTCCTCTTGTATGAATTCTCTCTCCCGATGGAGTCTTTGTTTCCCTATCCCAAAGGTAACTGAAGAGGAATTATTATCTGACAAAATAAATGCAATTTGTTTATCATCATTCATGGGGAGAGAGTTTGCCTATCATTCATCTCAATTTTAAGCACCATGTTGTAGGTTCTTTTTCCATGCCTTCTTTGTTTTGATATTCAGTGTCAAACCTTGCATGACACGAAGTTTTTTTCTTTTTGCTTTTTAAGTCCATTTTTCGTGCTGTCTATATCTAATATAAATGTGCTTAAAATAGTTTTTGGGCTTGGTCAAAGGGAGGGACAGTCTATGTGTCCTATTGTCTTCTAACGTATATCGTATTCTGAGGTCCCCCTAGTCTATGACCCTTCTCTAGTTGGAAGTTTGTTGCCAATCGTGTTGTTCAAATCATTTTTTGGCCTTTTTGTAGAACAGGAAGGTCGTCCATACAAGATTCTTGGGCCAACAGTGTGATTTGGCATCAAGGTTGGCGATTTCTCTCTGTGCAACGTACTTTTAACTCTTCATGATGCGAATGGGCCTTCTAAGCATTTTCTCCTCTAACAGGAAACCTCTTCTCAACTGATTCATGGAAGGATGTACTCAAGGGAGTAACTTCTGTTGTATGTACTGCCTCTATCCCTGTATTTTATTATAATTGCTAGCTGGAACTTTTACTCAGTTAAAGCACACTGTAGCAGAAATGTTCCTGTCTATCTTTTGTTGGTTCTGTTTCTCTCCCCCTTTTTGAGTGGGTGGGTACTTTGAAATTATGGCAGTTGATGGCGAGGTGTTCCTTCTTATTTTAGTCGGTAATCCTACTGATAAAGTTGTTGGCTACCATGTTAAGGATTTTCCTTTTTCTTTTAAAAATTGGTAGCTTCAAATTTTCACAAGATGGGATGTTAATATGTAGTGTTTTACGAAGAATCGTGTTGTGGCAAAGATGCTAATCTGTAGTAAAAACTGACGAATTTTTTGGGGTCTGGTGCTGATATAATCTGCGGGCTGTTGCTGATGGATTCTCTTTGTACTGAAACTTCTCCTGAGCTATGTGCATGGTAATCCTAGGAACAGTCAACTCTCCACGTTATGAAGGGACTATCTGGTTTATCTTTGTTTAATAGAGTGTAAGGAAGTTGGAACAGTATGCAAGTAATTAATCTGTCAGATTGGTTGTACGAAAGAGAGGTGGGGTTTCTGGGATGGTTGGGCCACAAGGTCCCGGGTTTGAGCCCTGGGAATAAGAACTACTTGCTAGGGAGTGTTACTCATAGTGCCCTACCTGCTGCAGACACAGATTCTGAGGCGGGTAGGGAAGAGGGGGATATGGTTTCGGGTTTTGGATAATGGATGGTTAAAATAAGAAAAACCAGGAGGAGTTTGTCCCTTATGCAGGTTAACTTAGACCTTCGAACAGTCACTAATTACACAATTATGCTGAAAGAAACCTCTACATCTATGCACTCTCCTAGACAGTTCAAGTAAATCTATCTTCTCTACATTTGCCCTCTTAATCTGTGTAACTACCACCTTAGTATGTACATTCACTCCTTTAAACAATTTCTAATTCCTCGCTATCCATGAATGATAAGATTATATGATGCAAGAAAAACTCGGAGAAGAACAAAGAAATGGAAGAAGAGATCGAGATTGGGGAAGAAATTGACTTCCCGTCTTGATTTCCTTCTCTGGAAAATCCCTAACTTTTCAATAGTACAAAAATAACCCCCAACGTACTAAATTACAAAAATTAACCCCAAAAATAATTCACATCATTCTCACCCGCTAAGAAAAGATTCGTCCTCGAATCTGCCACATCATCATCAATAGGAGCAAAAACTAGTTCCGAATAGGCTCTAATTGCATTCTCATCAGTGCCACTACACATCTGTAAAAGGTGAATATCTCTTGGCATAAAGCACCTTCCTGACCAACGGTGTGCCCTTCAAGTCTAATAACTCCCAGCATAATGGTTGGCAGCTTTCCCCATCTGTTCTTCTCAGAGCTGTTGCATCATTATCGGCATAGTTAAAGTAATAGACATCCGAAACATGCTCCATTCTGAGGGAATGTTGCCCATCACATTCCATCGGACTAACTCCCACACATCCATTGTTTTGTCGATCATTACTTCTTATGAATGCAACTGGACAAGAACAAAATCTCTTTGAGCTA
>DF368904.1:3780-15976 GCA_000787875.1 Solanum virginianum
TGTGAGAACAAAGGGCACAAAGTAGTAGAGTTAAAGAAGTTACATGAGTAAACTAAGTAGTAAGTCTGGCTAAGTCTCCAAGAAAGCCAGATTTCAAGAATTTATGATCATTTAAGTATGAGTTATATAAAATATTTTGGGAGTAGTATTAAGCACCGATATGGGTGAGGGTAGAATAAATCACTCAAACTCATAAACTATGCAACCAGTATAGGATAGGATTATACTACCGTACCTTCCTCATTAGCCACTGAGATGACCCAGTTTTGGGATGGATCCACTCCCCTAGTTCTTCGTCCCCTACCCCGGCAAAGTACGGGACGGCTCTGGCAGCGTGGGCAAGACGTTGTATCACCACGAAGCTCATAGCGGTGGTTGTCGATTAGAGAAACTCCCCAAGCTAAGAAAATATGATTTACTTACAAGTTTCGACATATTATTTTCAGCATACAAGTCTTACGATTATTGTTAACTCATTTATGATTATGATTATGTCTTATGATATATTATGATATCTTGATTTAAATATTTTGGTCATCTTACATACCGTAGATTCTACGCACTGACGTCCTTAGGACTTGCATCATTTTATGATGCAAACGCAGGTGACCGAGTTCCTCAGCAGTCACCCCGTTAAAAACTTAATAGCTTCCAGATAGTGGTGAGGCTTCTTCTCAATCCGAAGCTCTTGGATTATGTTATTTCTTTCGGTCTTTATTTTTAGATTGGGTTACTTGAGGCCTCTCTCAGTAGCTCTTCAGACAGCTTTAGTAGAATTTCCATAGTTTATGAGTTAGTACTTTAGTTTCAGTATATTCAGATATTGCTTATGAGTTTTATATTCGATTTATGCAGACAATTTTTAAAGTAGTATGTTGCTTTTATTAAGCCTTTCCATTATTATAAGTCTTCCGCTGAGTAAGTAGTCAGGCCAAGTGGTTTGCTTGAGACCAGAAATGGTTTCCAAGTGCCGACCACGTCCAGAGTGTAGGCTCGAAGCGTGACATTTTTTACTATTTTCTTTTTCAATCAAGTCTATTTTAATTGAAAAATAATTTTTTAGGTAGAAATTAAACTTATAAGAAAAACTTTTTCAATTTAATTTTTATTATATTTAATATTATTAAAATAATAATAAAATAACTAAACCAAATATGGAAGAGTCTTTTCTTCCAAGAATTTATTTTTCACCAAAAAAAAAACCAATTCTAATTATAATTTTAAAAGAATAAAGCAAACCCTTAAAAAACACTGCTAAACTCAAAAAGGAAAAATGTTAAAGCCGAAACCTCATAGCGAAAAGATAAATAATTAAACCTAAAAGTACGGTCCTTAAAGTCCTTATTTTCTCTCTATATATTATTTTTAATAAATTCTAAATTTCGTTGTCACACTACTTACCATATAAACACAAGTAGACAGGGGAATTCCTACTTATTTAGATTATGATTACAAATGTATAATTAATATCAAAAATTTAAATATCACGAAATTATATATATAATTAGGTTACACAAATTAAATGAAATAATATTTATATAAGCTTTATTTCCGTGATATTAAAAAGGAGTTCTAACTTTTGCTCCTACTTTTATAGTTATTCTATTCGAATTTTAAACCTAAAACAAAAAATCCTAAACATTCCACACGGATTCTAAACCTAAAACAAAGAAACTTAAATGACCTACCTATAGAATCCTAAACAAATAAAACCTAAACAACCTAAATACGGCAGAGAAATTAATTACACTAAGTTAATTAAATTAGATAATAATTTTTAAAAAATAAACAATTTTATCTAAAGAAAGATTTTTAATGAACGACAAAACATTCAATCAACATTATTAAGGGTCTTTTGATTCCAACAGCTCAATTCTCACACTGATACCACCTTCTCTCACATGCATGGCTTCAAGCAATTCCCCTTTTATCTTAATATTGAGATGGAAGTACAATTTTATATACAAATTAAAGAGCACTTTACTATGTAAGCAATTTTACTCTCCACAGAGAAATGATTTACTTGAATAAATAGGAGAAAAGATTGCAAACACAGCAAGCTTTTATCTTGGTAGAACAAGGCAAAGATGATTGGAAGTTCCAACAATTCAAAAAGGCACTGTTTACTAGTAACACAATTGAAAAGGCACACATTTATATGGGAACAACTTACTTCACCTCCTTACTACTAGAAATAAAATTACATTACTGCTAAAAATAAATGTTCTAGATATATGCATTTCAGGGAAATTGCCTCAACTGCCCTCAGATTTCTCCAGTGCTGTTAAAGGAAAGGAAAAAGATGACCATGTAAGTAATATAAAGCCAGCTTCTCTTAACAGGAGAAGTGATCATCAAATACAACATCATGGAAGAAGGAATAATAAATATTAGCAGCGATATTTAGTTTTAGATGAACAAAAGATCCTTGAGAAAAGAGAGAATCTTCGTAGTACTTAACAACATAAATAAAGTTCCATCATCGATCACAGTGGGAACACTAAACACAAATTCTAGTGACTAGTAGTTCTACTGGTGTTCCTAAAGTCAAATCTCTCCACAGTTTTTCTAATTGTTCTGTAGACGAGTTCAACAGCTAAACCATGTGGATTGTCATCTCCATAATGGCTTGATATCAAGGTGTCATAATCACCCCTTTCAGTGAGGTGAGATATTAATTGCTTAACTAAGAGAATGGAGGTAGAACAATTTTCCAACAGTCCAGAGAGATTGACTGACATCTAATGGAAGCATGAGGGACACTGTCATGGTGATCGGTTTGGTGCTTTCATCGATAAGTTAGGGAAGTGGTCAGACGATGCCTCCCTCACTGGAGCTACAGTAGCACAAGAACACTCAATAGTATTCAAGCATCATGATATGATACAGGTTCTCTGTCAATCTGTCAGAGGGCTACTAGTTTTTCTAACAGGTGGTTCTATCTGTTGAATAGAGTGTTTTGAGAAGCGAGAAGCGGAAAAAAGCGATGAGGTCTCGCTTCACAGAAGAGAGAAGCATGAAGCGAAGAGCGCTTTTTTAAAAAAAGCCTTGTTTAGTATAAAAATAAAAATATATGAAATATACATAGATAAACATAAGTACACACTAACAAACATAAGTACATCACTGAACAAAAAATTTACACACTAAACAGAATTCACTACAACCACGAATCAGAAAAACAGTGACATCTCTGTACAAAAAATTTACACACTAAACAGAACAGAAAATAGAGCACCATCAAGAACAATAAACTGAAGAAGAAGAAGAAGAAGAAGAAGAAGAAGAAATTGAAGAAGACAGGAGAAGACGAACCAAAACTGCAGAACTGTAGAGTGCAGACGCATAAGAAGAAGCAAAACTGAAGAAGAAAAAGAAGAACAACTTACCTGAAACTTGCAGAAGCAGACGAGATGTTGCGAAGTAGAAGGACAAAGCCGCAAAGAAGAAAAGACGAGATGTCGCGAAGAAGCTCTTAGTTGCAATAGTAGGTCAAATTAATTTCAAAACTATTAAACATTAAAAAAAAATTAAAACTTCGAAGGGTGAAGCGCGCGCTTTTTCAAACGCCTCACGCTTCAGATCTAAAAAGCGCAAGGGCCTCGCTTCGCTTCGCTTCGAGGTGCGCTTTTGATAACACTGGCTGAATACACGACTATGGAAAACACAAACAAGTAGATTATTCAACATCAATGACATCAGAATATAATGTGAGTGTAACTCTTCGAGTTCACATGAAGATTTATTTTTACTTTTTGAAATGAACTCTTCAAGTTCACATTTAGATTTATGTTATCAGTGAAACCTTTCACCTTAATAAAAAGACAAAAGACCAAAAAGGATTCAATTGAAAGGTTATATGAGTTTTTCAAGTATACTATGTTAATAATACTTGTACATAACATTTATCTATTTCATCCAAAGAAAAAATCAATACTTGTTCGTAATTATATAAGCATGGAGGGGAGAGGAGAGGAAGTTTACTGTTATAGTTAAGAAGCTTCTCAATGAGGTCAACATGTGTCATCAGCATTCTTCGACAGCAATATCGAACCAAATTCAGAGCATCAAGTGCATCTCTTCACAATAAGATAATAAATATCAATAGATCCATTCAAATATTACTAAAAGTCAAGAATTTCACGAGATTCTGCCAGTTTCTTTCTGACGCAAACCCTTAGCACATGGTTATGTCCAACTCAACCTACTTAAGCTTCACATTAAGTGTCTAAGACCCAGATATGTGTCACAAACATCATAAAAAATAGTCCAAATACCAACTCGTGCCCCCTTTTCAACTGCGTTATCAAAAGTTCTCATCTTTCATATTAATTGTTCATAATAGGACTCCAATTCAAAAGCAACTGAAATAATCACTGACAAATACAACAAATAAGTAGATTTTTTTTGGTTAAATAGTCAAATTACCAACTCGTGCCCCTTTTCAGCTGGGTTGTCAAAAGTTCTCATCTTTCATATTAATTGTTCATAATAAGACCCAATTCAAAAGCAACAGAAATAACCATTGACAAACACAACAAATAAGTAGCATTTTTTCTGTCAAATAGTCAAAGTAGCTCGTGGCCCTTTTCAGCTGGGTTATCAAAAATTTTCATCTTACATATTAACTGTTCATGAAAGGGGTCAACTCAGAAACAACTGAAATAACTAGCGACAAACACACACAAAAATCATTTTTTCTATTCTTTTTGGGTAGGGTTTAAGAGGGTCAAGGTATATAACGGTTCTCAGTTCTCACCCTTCAGAGTAATCAGCTTGGAGAAGATCAAGATATTCATCCCATTTGTTTCCAATGACCTAAATATACAAATCAATTTAAGCACAAAATCAGTTCCACAGAATTAATCACTCGAAAACAATTAAGCAAAATCAACAACTTTCATTTTTTCCTGAGATGAAGAATTGAAAAAGCTTACTTTTCCGCATGTAAAACAGCGCACTGGAATGATCATCTCGTCGAAACCCTAATTTGAACTCTCTTTCAAGCTTCCCAAAATCTAAACACATAAGAGCACTGTAAATTTCTGGACCTTTTTGCTGCACAAATCTAACAGAATCAATTCAACCACCGAAACTCCAAACTAGTTTTACAATCAAGTATAAAAACGAGCAAATAACGAAACTAGTTTATATCAAATAAACACGACAACAATTATACAGCACTTTACGCAACAAACTCTGAGCCAAAAAAAAAACTAAGCGAAGAGATTTCACATTCATCCAATCAAAAATTATTCATATACTAAACATGGAACAAAAACCTAATCATATAAATACCAGAAATGTTAATCTGTTAATGGATATCTTCATAATTTTTTTCAGATCTGCGAAATAATACATTATAATGCTAATGAAAAATAAGAAATAGGAGATTAAGTCGAAGCGACTTACTTCTCCCCGTGGCTAATCAATTGGGTCGTCACTGCAATTGATCTGCGGCTTAGAAATTTGTCTGTAGAGAAACAAGGAAGAGAAATGCCCTACTCATTAAATAGGAGATGTATTAGGCTTAGAGATTTTTTGGGCTTACGTTTGGACATGCGTCACAATAGATGGGCCTGGGCCGACATAAGTTACTTGACCCGTTCTTCATCTTGTAATACTACATTACAAGTCTACAAGACTAAGTTTACTTTTACTTATGGTTATTACCCATTGTATTGTATTGTTAATTTATATATAATATTTAATTTTATTGTTATTTAAATTTTATTGTATTATATTATTTAAATCAAAGTTAGGTAATAACGAAAAGATCCATTTTGTGCAACGATTAAGTTGGTGTAGTTGTGTCATTACTTTAATATCTTCTTCTCATTTTTTATTTTATTTATCATTTAATAATCTATTTTATCACTTGTCCTATCTTTTCATGTATCTACCACATATTTTATAATTTTTTATAAGTTTGTCATTCAAATTATGAATGTATGGCATTATGTAATGTTGGAGAACAATACAATTTCTCCAAATATTATATTTATGAAAATAATACAGTACGATATATACAATACATTATAAAACAATACATAACAACCATCGAAACAAAGTGTTAGAGTCATTTGATGGTTGATTAAGAGGTAGGTTATTTATATATTAAATTATGTATAAATAATACTTATTGTATAAAATTGTGTGATATGTAGTTTTATTATGAACATTTCAATCAGTTTTAAAGACAACAATTTTTCCAAAAAGTTTCATGAAGTATTTTAGACTAAACTAATATACATACTCATGCGCGGATAATAGTAAATTATTATTTATAAGTATTTTATATATTGCTTGTAATATCTTATTGAACATGTTGAAGGATATTATGTTTTAAAATGTTCAACTATCGTATTATTTCTCAAAGAAATATATTTCGTCTCTCCCTACACTCCACCCCACCGTCATCTCATCCCATCTTCAATCCCTCATAATCAAATATGTATAAATAAAGATAGTATAACATGTTTTAAATTGTTAATATTGGCTTTTATTAGCTTATCACTTAGCATAATATAATTATCAAGTTTTATTCTTATTAATATAAAACAAATCTATTTTATTGTTCACATCTCATTAATTAAAATTTATAGACAATAATATATGTATCTCTACTTATTTCATTATATTTTAAAAATATTATTTTTACACCCCTCCTCTTCGTATATTCTTTCTACACATAATAAACAAATGACTTTCTTATTGTTTTATTTCAATATATAAAATGTTGAGTTTAAATTTAAGTTATTTAATATTGAATTGAGTTCTTTATTTATATAAAAGTAAAATTTATAGACAATAGTATGTGTATCATCTATTATTTATTTTACTAATTCCTATTTTCTTTTATTTTGTCTTAATTGTTTTTAGGTATCTTTAATTAAAGATTATTTTACTTTTTTCTAATTTTTCTTTAATTAAGTTTACTGTTGACATTATTCATTTGAACTTTTTTATTCTACTAATTTATTTCTTCTTTTATTTTGGCAATTTTTGTATCTGTAATTAAAGTTATTTTATTTGTTTATTATACACACACACTAAGAAAAGAAATTCTATTTATTTTTTATTTTTTCATTTTATCCTTTTTTAAAAGAAAAGATGATCATATTTAATTTATTTCATCATGCTATTAATTTCTTTTACTTTCTCACCTTTATCTCATAATTAATGTTATTTATATGATTTTTTTAAAATCAATTTTTTCTCCTTTTATTTATGTCAGTAAAGAGTTATTATAACCTTATAAGAATTGCACATATATTTTTACAAAATTTGATTTGTCATTTTTTTAAAAAGGTTTAGATCATTTCTTCTACTAAAAATTTATATTTATAAGTAATAACAAAACTAAAATAGAAAACATGATGTGACATCTTTTTTGATATTTGTGTATTTTTTTCAATTATAAAAAATGTTCTTCTTATATATACAGTAATATTATAATTATATATGATTTTTATCATGTATAAAGATGGTAATATTTAATTAGAAATTATAGTTTGATTTTTACCATTTATACACACAATAGTTTAAATAATATTTCTCTATATCTTATTTTATTTTTCTTACTTTTATTTTTAAAAGTCTAACGTATTTGTTAATTCAATTATTTTTAATCTCTTAATTAAAATACTTTATTACCATATTTATTAATTTTATTGTCCTAGAATTGTCAAGTAGCTTTTTAATAGCTTGTCACTTGGCTTAACCACATTGCAAATTACTCTCATCACACACACACACACACACACACACATATATAATTTTTATCATATATATATATGGTAATATTTAATTTGAAATTATATTTTAATTTTTATCAGTTATACACATAGTAATTTAAATAATATCCTCTATTTCTATTTTCTTTTCTTTTTTAAAAGTCTAATGTATTTGCTTATTCAATTATTTTTAATCTCTTAATTAAAATATTTTGTTACCATATTTATTAATTTTGTTGTCCTAAAATTATCAAGTGACTTTTCAATAGCTTGTCACTTGGCTTAACCATATTGCAAACTACTCTCCTTTATTATATATATATATATATATATAGATTCTTATTTTTTTTTACTTTTATTTTTAAAAGTCTAAGGTATTTGCTAATTCAATTATTTTTAATCTCTTAATTAAAAATTTAAAATACTTTATTACCATATTTATTAATTTCGTTGTCCTAAATTTGTCAAGTAGCTTTTCAATAGCTTGTCACTTGGCTTAGCCACATTGCAAACTACTTTTCTTTATTATATATATATAATTTTTATCATATATATACATGGTCATATTTAATTTGAAATTATATTTTGATTTTAACCATTTATACACATAGTAATTTAAATAATATCCTCTATTTCTCATTTTCTTTTCTTTTTTTACTTTTATTTTTAAAAGTCTAATGTATTTGCTTATTCAATTATTTTTAATCTCTTATTTAAAATATTTTATTACCATATTTATTAATTTTGGTGTCCTAAAATTGTCAAGTGGCTTTTCAAAAGCTTGTCATTTGGGCTTAACCACATTTCAAACTACTCTCCTTTATTATATATATAGATTTTCATTTTACCATTTATACATATCGTAATTTAAATAATATCCTCTATTTCTCATTTTCTTTTCTTTTTTTACGTTTATTTTTAAAAGTCTAATGTATTTACGTATTCAATTATTTTTAATCTCTTAATTAAAAAAGTTTTATTACATATTTATTCATTTTATTGTATTAAAATTGCCAAGTGACTTTTCAATAGGTTGCCACTTGGCTTAACAACATTGCAAATTACTATCTTTTATTATATATATAGTGTTAACACCGAATTTTTACCCTCCACATCATAAAGTACCCGGTTTATTTAATTGTAACAATTATAAAATATTTGTCTACTTTCTTTAATTTAAAAAAAATGAAAAAAAAAAGATTTTATTTATTCCGGCGCGTGGGGGCCAGGCGCCCCTAATATCCAATATTTTCCTTCACCTGCACGCCCATTCTCTCTCTCTCGCCATTATCATCATCTTCTTCTTCAATTTGAAGAAGAAGACTGAAAAACCAGCTAAAGCCAGACGACCCCCAACCAACCCGACAACCACTCGTCGACGTTTCTTCCACTCACGCGTCTTTCTTCACCCACGTACCTCACATTTCTCATAAATCCATACCTGACAATCCTCAACGGTCGACATCGACCTCGAAAACCTGAAAGGTGCGACGCTTCGTGCGGTGTCGTCGAAAACCTCACCCATGCGTAGCATCAAGCCCCGTTCTTCCCATTTACTCTCTGATTTCCCCATTTCAAACCCTAATTGAGGGCTATAAATGGAGCTGGTTTTATTCTTTAAAAAAAGCAGAGGACGAAAGGCGGCGGCAGTAGCGGCAGTCAAGAATTCAAAAACCCTAAAAAACTCACTCGGTTTTTATAGTCGTTCTCAATCTTTTAAAACCTTAGTCCAATCTTGTTCGTCGATTAAAAAAACCAGAACCATTTTGGTTTCGAGTCGAGGAATTTATGTACGAGTTTCGTTGTGGTGAAGAAGTTTCGTCAAGCTCATCGTCTCAATTTGCTGCCCCGATAAAGGTAATATTCTAATCTCATTACTATTTTCGTGGTGGCTGGATGTTGTCACTTGATTTGTTAATCAATCAATGCATTCCTAGGTTATAGAATCACACTCGTTAATATTGATGAATGGTAATGTTGGATGGCTATAGCTTGTTGAACACTCTGTTTTTTTTTTTGCTGTGTCAAAGTTGTGATGTTATTGTGATGAGGGTCTGCATTACTCACTGATTTCGTGTTCCTTATCTATTGAGCATGATATATTAGTCGACTTCGAGTTGTTTCCAGATATGATATGTCTAAAATGATGGATTTTTCATGTCTCTACACGTTCACAGTTAAGTCTAATGTTTGTACTGATTGATGTGTTGTTACTGCCTCTTTATTACTGAGACTATGTTCATTGAAGTGATATAACAATTCCAATGCTCTCCTTTGCTTTTTCGTGAATCATTTTGATGCATGTGTCATAGTAACCAGTTAAGTCTACCCCCTAGTTGCTGAATTGATTTTGTTTTCAAATACATGTTCAAATCCTGTTGATGATGGTTTTAGTCCTTGTGAATATAACATGTCTCGTATACTGTCAAAGCCACTATGTATAGGAAAAGTATGATTTTGATTTGTTTTACCCTTTATCTCACGAAGTAGCTGTTGTTAGGATGATATTTAAGTTATGACAAATCTGTTTTCTCTGTTTTGTTTGAATGTTGTCTCAACCATCATATTCGAGTCATATTGGTTTATTTTATACTGTTTTGAGCTGATTTTGAGAGTCAAGGTTTAAATCAGCCTTTAGGATCAGCTGATTCAAGGTTTTAATCAACCTTGTTACGCTCCATTTCCAGTTTTGAAGTTGGTTGTTCTGATCCTGTTATTCTTCCTCATCTATATGGCTCTCTCTTGTATCACTCTTTTGTTGAAATTTTAATCTATTTGGGAATATCATTAATACTACTGTCATGACTAAATATGCCTTTCTGCGAAATATAAGTTTTTTTTGAAGTTCGTCTGCATTTTCTTTTCTGGTTTGTTTGCTGAAAAATGGAGAAAGTGTGCACTGTTATCTTTGTTAAGAGTTAAACTAGTGTGATCATGATACTATTCCTCAAAAGCATGCTGTAATACCCAAAGTTTGGTCTGTTTTGACGATGTTTGACTCTTTGAAAATGTCACCTGCTTGCCACTTGTGAGTACAACCTGCCTACTAGTCTCTCAAGGTTATTTAGTCGCGTTTTTGCTTATTTCTCCTCAGAACATGAATGTGTTGGGTTGTACGCATATTTGTAAATGTCGAAAGTCTTGTTTTAAAAAAAACATAAAATGTAGTTGTACTCTCTGTTTATATCCTTTCACTCCGAGACTTATTTTTTGATTAGGTCTAAAATGAATCACTTTGGAGTTCATGATTGTTAAATGCCTAGATTCTGAAATTTCGTTGACTTTCCTCCCTCATCTTTGTCTCTTAACTTCATTTGTTATGTCTTGGCAAGCTTGGGTTGAGGAATGCACCTAACATCTTGCAAAATTGACATTCAATTCATCAAACTCAATGATTTACTTAAATTTGTTTTACTTTAGTGATTCTTAATATGTATTCGGATTAGCTATATTGCATACTACTCTTTATTTTTCTTTACCTTTACATGACCTACAACTTTGGGGTACTTTTGAACCCCAATCTTGTATTTCATTGGGCCATGGAGGCCCAAACCTCATCCTGTTCGAGTCATCCCAATACAGGATAAGAAGATACAGGGTCTTGGATGCGAAAAATCAATATTTATACACTCATATACACTGGTATATACTAAGTGTATACAGAAGGAAAAAATGGGTTAAAGAGGCCCAAAAGAGTTGCAGCAGAAATTCAAAAATGGGTCAAAAGCCCAAAACTCTTAAATTTTCTTCTTTTACTTTATTTTATGTATTTTGTTTGTATTTATTTGAACACTAACATTTATTGCTTTATTGTTAATCTAATTAAACTCCCCAACATGCTTGCCATTTATGTTAAGCTCCATTTTAATATTTTTAGCATTATAATTATTTCTACAAAGTGAAAAACTCGTTCAAAAATAAATAGGTCAAGTTAAGTCAACATTTCAAATTCAGTCAATTATTTCAAATCCAGTCAACTCTTTCAAATCTAGTCAATTATTTCAAATCCAGTCAACTCTTTCAAATTCAGTCAAGTATTTCAAAATCCAGTCAAGTATTTCAAAATCCAGTCCATTATTTCAAATTCAGTCAAGTATTTCAAAATTCAGTCAATTATTTCAAATTCAGCCAACTCTTTCAAAATCGAGTCAATTATTTCAAATCCAGTCAATATTTTCAAATCAAGTCAAATAATTTTTAAAAGTTAGTCAAATTCTCTAATCGTCGATCGACCGCATATTAGCAATCATTTTGAGTGATTAAGTTCTTTTCAAAGTGGAAATTGAACCCTTACCCATTTTCTCTGAGATTTTAAAGCTTTTCTGTTAGGTTTTAAAGTTCATTTTTGGTTTCCTAATTATCCTTAAAATTAGGTGGCTTCGGGAATTTGATTTGTGCTTAAATCAATTGAGTATCGAATATCATTTTCCGAAAAGAGTCGATCATTTTTCGGGATAACA
>DF368903.1:690-15978 GCA_000787875.1 Solanum virginianum
AAGACCCTCTTGACTTCAAAACTCCAATTCACAATTTCCACTCGATTCCTTGACGAACTATTGTCCCTACAATGCTTGGGGGACCCAATATACTAATCTTGGAGGCTTGGAATTGAAAGAAGATCGAAAACTCAAATTTCCAAGAACTGCTACAGTAACCCATGTTCACAGCAGAAAGTTTTTTCCAAGTTTTCTTCTTCAATACTTGTTGAAATGGAAGGTATTTGGTTTCTTGAACAAGTATGGGATGTATTTATGCATATATGATGATCTTGATTTAGAGAAAGGGAGGAATATTCTAGTGTGTTCTTGGCTTTGTTCTTGGAAAGATGAAGGAATGTTTTGGTCTTGGAAACTTGTTCTTCACCCACATATATAAGACATACTCCTACACTTACATATACTTACTTATCCTTTATTACACTTTGGTCCTTCTTATTTTCCTCCACTACATTTAACAATTTATAAAATTCTAAAAGTCTTAAATTTCTAACAAAATAATTTGATGCCACCTTATAATAATTATAAGTTCACATACCCCATAGGTGCACACACACTTAAGTTTAAAATTTTCCAGTAACTGCAACACTGATTCCAAGTTCATAATTAATTCACGTGCCAAAGTGAGGGTTCTAACATTTTGATTAGGAAAAGAGTTCTACGATGGAAATTTGGAGTTTTTAACCTAGTCTAAGTACTTGAGGCCGAAAGATGAGAGTATTCTGGGATTGACAACAAGGGTTAGTACATATATGTTCTGAGACCGAAAGATGACAAATGATATGCATCTACTCTACTTTGTGCATTTTGTTTCGGGAATAGATATTACATCTGAAAATGATGCTAATAGATATATTCTCATGCATTCCTTGTAGGATCAACTTCAAATTTGGTTGAGTTCTATATTTGATCAACTATCGCTTCACTATTCCATTTGTAGTGTAAATTTAGGCATATTAAATTTTGGCGTCGTTGCAGGGGAATACAGCGAAGTAGTAGTCTATTAGTTTCTATTTTTAGTTTGTAATACTAGTCCCTAATTTTACTTTTATTTCTTCTTTTTGTTTCTTGGTAGGGATCCTGCGTTGCATGCCAAACACCCGAAGAAAGGGTGAAACACTTGTTCCCTATGACCCCAAGCTTACTAAATCAATACACCAAACTCACCCTTGTTCCCTATAACCCCAAGCTTACTAAATCAATTCGCAGAATGAATGCCCAAGAACGCGAAGCAGCTAGACAGAGAGAGTTGGCTATGAAACCTACAGGTGGGGGAAACAAAGGTTTGGGTGATGATGACAATGCTAGAAATGAGGTACCACCCGCAGCACCACTTAGACAGGTGTCGCTGCCCAGTGTTAGACCCCAAGTGCCTCGCCGCCCCAAGCAGTGAATGATGATGATGAGGGTGCTGGGGCCACTGCAGCAATTGTACTTCCCCCACTGCCTGCAGGTGTTAAGTTCACTATCACTAGCACTATACTGCAGATGCTATAGTTGAAAGGGTTGTTCAGCAGAGCAGTAACAGAGGATGCAAATCAGCATGTCCTAAACTTTCTAGCGACATGCCAATCGTCTAAGATTCCTGAGGTCAGTCAGTAGGCAATTAGGTTGCGGTTATTCCCATTGTCTCTTTCTGGTGCGGCAACTAAGTGGCTGAATGAGCTTCCACTTGATTCCATCCGCACTTGGGGAGAGTTGAAGGAGGCATTCTTGGAGAGGTTCTTCCCCATATCAAGGTAGCTGAAAATCACAGACGACATTGGGTCTCACAAGCAACTGTCGAATAAAGAATTACATAAGACTTTGGAGAGATTCAGGCAGAAGCTTAAGTGGTGCCCCGATCATCTCCTCATAGATGAGCATTTGAAGGCAGTTTTCTACAAGTCCTGCAACTTTATGACAAAGCCGATAATCGATGCTGCTTGTGGGGGATCATACATGTCTAGGACTTTCCCAGACATAGTGGTGATCTTAGATCAAGTAGCCAAGAACAACGGGGCATGGTACACTAGAGATGGAGATTGTTCGGGGCTCATTTTTAAGATGACTACGGAGCAGCGACGAAAGGAGGAGGAACGGGATCAAGACATGGCGCACATGAAGACCCAACTGAACTTGCTGGCAAAGCGGTTCCTAGATGGAGGTGCGGAAAAGGTAAAAGGACTAGACACAATGCCTAGGTACAATGATCAAGGGTATAATTATGATGAGGAGGTGAACTTCTTAGGTAGCCGGGGGCGTTACTAGCCATTCAACGTCAGTAACCAAGGTCGGATAATTATGATGAGGAGGCGAACTTCTTAGGCAGCCGATGGGGTTATCGGCCATTCAACGTTAGTAACCAAGGTCGGAACTATGGTCGTTATTAGAACTATCAAGGAAACTGGCAAAACAGAGATGACTATAGGAATTATGAGCATCAGAATGATGGTGGTGGAACCTTAAAATTAGAAGAGATGATGGCAAAGGTTTTTGAAAAAGTTGAGTCCACTGAGGTAGGGATGCGAGATATAAAAGGGGAGATATCCAATGTTTGACAGTTGGTCGACTCGTATTCCACCTCAATCAAGCAACTATAGCGGCAGATGGGGCAATTATCAGTAGCCATAAATCTAAGAAAAATGAGGTCACTGCCGAGCGACACTATTCAGAATCCAAAAAATGATGGTCATTGCATGGCAATAACCATCAGGAGCGGTAAAGTACTCTCTGACCCTGTTGTACCTAGTAATGTAAGTCTGGATGAAACTACAGGCAAGATGCCCGACCCCGTAGAGGTGTATGTCGATGAGTTGAATGAAGAAGCTGAGATGATGCCAGCAGAGCCTAAGATTGCTAAAAAGCCTGAGGTGACACCAGTAGTGACCCAACCTCTGCTAACCATTCCTAAGCCGCAACCACTATTCCTGTAGAGGTTGCATAAAAAGGTTAAAGATAGCAAGTTTCAGAAGTTCTTGACCATGCTAAAAGAGATTTCGGTGAACATCCCTCTAGTGGAGGCACTTGAGCAGATGCTAAGCTATGATAAGTTTATGAAAGACTTAGTGACTAAGAAGAAGACAACCATGATCAAGTTGGAAAACAATCTCCATTACTGTAGTGCCATTGCCACAAGATCTCTTGTAGAAAAGAAGGAAGATCTGGTAGCTTTCACAATCCCATATACCATTAGAGCATTTGATTTCGCAAGAGCTCTCTATAATGTCGGTGCCAGCATCAACTTGATACCGCTAGCATTTATAGCTAGCTGGTCTTAAGAGCCCCCACACCCACTACAATGCAGCTACTCATGGCAGATAGATAGGTAAAGTGACCGGTAGGGATTTTATGTGATGTGCTGGTTCATGTGGGTCGGTTCATCTTTCCTGCAGACTTTGTTATTCTGGATTGTCAGGTGGATCTTGAGGTTCCTATCATCCTTGGGAGACCATTTTTGGCTATTGGCAGGGCATTGATAGACGTAGAGCGAGAGGAGCTGACGTTCAGACTTAACAGTGAAGAGGTAAAGTTCAGTGTGTATGCTGCAATAAAGAGACCTAAAGAGATAGCGGTGATGTCGATCCTAGATGTTGAAGATGATTGCTTGTCTGAGATCCCACTAGAGGAAAAATGAGTATGGACACATTAGCAGCGGTGTTGATAAACTTCCCAGATGATCGTATTAGTGGGTATGCAGCCACCGTGAATGCATTGCAAGGTAGGGAAACTAGGCCATTTGTCCCCAGAAAGTTGGACTTAGATCTATAGAACAGGTCTGCACTGCTCACTAAACCATCCATCGAGGAGTCTCCAGCTGTGCAGCTCAAGGAGTTGCCCCAACACCTCAGGTATATATTTTTGGGCACTAACAACACTCTTCCTGTGATTGTAGGTACAGATCTTTATGAAAATCAGGTGGAGGCATTGCTAGGGGTCCTTCAAAAGTTCAACCGAGCTATTGGTTGAACCAATGCAGATATCATAGAGATTCCTCCAGGGATATGCACGCACAAGATAAAATTAGAGGATAACTGTGTCCCCAATATTGAGCATCAGTGCAGGCTAAACCCACCTATATAAGAGATGGTAAAAAAAGGAGATCATCAAGTAGTTGAGTGCTGGGTGATATACCCCATTTCTGACAGTAAGTGGGTCAGTCCAGTGCAGTGTGTCCCTAAGAAAGGGGGCATGATAGTGATAGCCAATGACAAAAATAAGTTGGTCCCTTTGAGACCAGTGACTGGATGGTGAATGTGCATGGACTACCAAAAGCTAAATAAATGGACCTTGAAGGACCATTTCCCCATGCCCTTCATGGACTAGATGTTAGACAGGTTGGCAGGTAGAGGGTGGTACTGCTTCTTGGATGGGTACTCGGGCTACAATCAGATATCCATAGCCTTGGAGGATCAAGAGAAGACTACTTTCACCTGCTCGTATGGGACTTTTGGTTTCAGAAGGATACCCTTCGGGCTATGCAATGCCCTGGCTACCTTCCAGCGCTGCATGATGTCGATCTTCTCCGACATAGTTGAAGGCATCCTTGAGGTTTATGGATGACTTCTCTGTAATGGGTGACTCCTTCATTACATGTTTGTTGAATCTTAGCAGGGCACTATAGCATTATGAGGTAACTTGGTGCTAAATTGGGTGAAATGCCACTTTATGGTCAAAGAGGGGATAGTTCTTGGCCATAAGATTTCTGAGAAGGGCATAGAAGTGGATAAGGCAAAGATTGAGGTGATTGAGAAACTGTCGCCTTCTATATCTGTGAAGGTGGTGCAGAGTTTCCTTGGTCATATAGGTTTCTATCGCTGCTTCATCAAAGGCTTCTCTAAGATCGCACATCCTTTGTGCAAGCTATTGGAGAAGGACGCAAAGTTCCATTTTGATGATAGCTGCAGATAGGCCTTTGAGACCCTGAAGTAAAAGCTAATTTTTGCTCATGTGATAGTTGCACCTGACCGGACTGCCCTATTTGAGGTGATATGTGATGCAAGCGGAATTATTATGGGTGTCATGCTCGGACAGAAGTGCAATAAGATTTTCCACCCCATCTACTATGCCAGTAAAACTCTTAATGATGCTCAAAAGAATTATACAATGACTGAGCAAGAATTGCTGGTCGTGGTATATATGTTTGACAAGTTCCATGCATACTTATTGGGCACCAAATCAATAGTGCACACCAACCATACATCCTTGAGGTATCTTATGGCAAGAAAGATGCTAAGCCAAGGCTGGTCAGATGGGTTCTCCTGCTGCAGGAGTTTGACTTTGAGGTCCTAAAAAGAAAAGGATCTGAGAAGACCACTTGTACAAATTGAAGGATGAGTCAAGACTAAAGGATTAGTTGAACATCGATGATTCCTTTCCCGATAAGCAGGTATTGGTAGCTTTTTTTCACCTCATTCCTTGGTTTGCTGATTTTGCTAATTTTTTGGTGAGCAATATTATGCCAGAAGGCCTTAACCCTCACTAGAGAAAAATGTTTTTTTTTATGTGTGCAGGTACTTTTGGGATGACCCATACTTATTCAGAACATGTGCTAATGGGGTTATCAGGCGGTGCATTCTAGAAGCGAAGATGTTGAGTATCATGGAGGCCTGTCACTCATCTAGAGTGAGGGGTCATCATAGTGAGGCCAGAATGGTGAAGAAGATTCTCCAATGTGGGTACTATTGGCCTACTATCTATTAAGATGCCCACGAGTTAGTGCTTGGGTGTGACCAGTGACAGCGACAGGGAAACATCTCGAAGCATTAAGAGTTGCCAATGGCCCCGATTCTTAAGGTGGAAATTTTTTACGTTTGGGGCATCGACTTCATGGGACAATTTGTGAGTTCATATGGAATAAAGTACATCCTGGTGGTGGTGGACTATGTCTCCAAATAGGTGGAGGCAGTTGCATTGTCAAACAATGAGAGCAAGAGTATTGTCCAATTTCTGAGGCAGAACATCTTTTCCAGATCTAGGACACCTAGAACTATCATCAGTGAGGGGAGTTCTCACTTCTGCAATAAGATTTTTCGTGCAGTGCTGGCAAAATATAGAGTATGACAACACAAGGTTGCCACACCCTATCACCCGCAGACTAGTGGCCAGGTTGAAGTGTTAAATAGAGAGATCAAGGAAATCCTAACCAAGTCTGTAAATGCTACCCATACGGATTGGGCAAGAAAGCTAGATGATGCACTTTGGACCTACAGGACAGCTTACAAGACCTCTATTGATATATCCCTATATCAGTTGGTGTTTGGTAAAGCCTGTCATCTACTCGTGGAGTTAGAGCACAAGGCATTCTGGGCTTTGAATAAGCTTAATATGAATTGGGATGAGGCTGTTAACTTAAGACTTGACCAACTCAATGAGTTGGACAAGTTTTGCCTCCATGTATATGAGAGTGCAGCACTGTACAAACATAGGATGAAGGTCCAGCATGACAGGCATATTGCCCAATGGAGCTTTGGTGTTGGTGACAAGCTCTTACTTTACAACTCCAGGTTGAGACTCTTCCCAAGTAAGCTCAAGTCAAGGTGGTCTGGCCCATACACGATTAACTAAGTGTTTCCCCATGGTGCAATTGAGTTAGAAGCAGAAAATAAGGATTGATTCAAGGTAAATGGGCAGAAAATGAAGTAATATGTAGGTGCAACAGAAGAAGCCTCAGTGATTGAGGTATTGTTCCTTGACAAAGTCTGAGTAGTCAAGACAATGTGTCATGCCACGACGTTAAATCAAGCGCTCCATGGGAGGCAACCCAAACATTGAAATTATTAAAAAAAAAAGCTTTAATTTATATGTCATGCATTTTTTTGGTTTTTGATTTGTATGTTCAGGTGAGTATAGAGGCTATTTTGGAGTTTGTAAGTGCACAAATGGTGGAAGACATATCTTGAGGCCAAAATTCCCCATTCGCGTTGAGCTAATAATTTGCCAAGTGTTGCCACACAACCTAAATACATGGGTCGTGTCACACATAACGACTCGTGCAAGGAGCCATCTAATGGTTGTGCGGATGTAACTGGCAAGCGCACAGAAAATACCAAGTGTAGTCTCACGGGGGGCTTACATAGCTCATCAGCGGTTACGGCTCTTGACATAGTGCCATTATGTACATATGTGCTAGGTTAGACGAATCGCGCTAAGTATGGGTACACGGACCAACTAACGGTCTATGCCAAGTGAAACAGCTCGTCTGGTGGCCCGTTGGAGCGTCATCAATAGTGAAGTGCCAGGTAAGTACAAAGTGATTGAAGGTGGAACGGGCAGTCCAAATGGACTATGACATGTGTCATGGTCCATGAGGCCACCCGTGTGGTAAGGTTTGACCGGCCATACACGATTGACCAAGGGTTTTTAAAACCCTTTCCTTTGTCCCATCTATTCACTCCCAAACTCCCCATTTTCTCTCTTTCTCACGGCTCCCTCCCCTTTTCTCACACCTTCTCTCTTAAAACCCTAATAAATTACTACCTTATTGGTAATGATTCGTAGTTTAATCTACGTGTGACTCTCAAGTTTTCAAAGCAAGTCTTCTTCTTCTTTGCTATTTATCAAGTAAGAACTAAATTCTCTATTTTCTAATGTTGACTTGTGCTGGCATGTGTAGATCTTAGTCAAAGATTAGCTCTTTCTTGATTTAAAGCATCATAATTTCCATTGTTGATGTTGGGTATGCATGTGGTGGTGAAAACTTCCATTGTTGAGTTCTTAAGGCCTCAACTATGAAAGTGATGATTTTGGGTGCTATTTTGCATGATTTTTGGGGAAATTGACTTGTATAAGCTATTATGTTGATTGAATTATGATTAAGTGGGGTAAAATTGCATTAGCTTGTATGTATGAGCATGAGAAGCCGAAGATTGGGCAAAGGGGTGTCAGATGGCCTTCTACACGGCCCGTGTCACATTTTATGGACCATGTAACGGCCCGTGATACGTCGTTGGCCAACTCTCACGACCAAGTCCCCTCAGACGGGGCCTTTCACGGATCGTGTCTCATTATATGGGCCGTCTGGGGTCCCGTTGACCCTGTTCCACTGCATTATTTTTACATAGGTTAGTTTTAATTTTTAAGTTGTATATGTTTTTAAGTACAATGACCCTATGATAGACCGAATAATGTTATTCTTAAGGGTTATTGTCACCTTTATGGCACAGGGGAAGTTTGAGTACCGGTTAGTGCATCAAACTGCATGTACAATAATTTCTAATGAAGTGTATTCATATGTGTCACTTGCAGGTACTATGGGGCCACATCATAGCTTAGTCAGACGTAGTAATAGGGACGACCCTATGTCATGCCTCCATGAACCCCCAACTGTATCATCGAGTAGTCAGGTTGGGAGTGACTCAGGTGATGACTCCTCCAGTGGGTCCGAAGTTCGCTATACAGGTAATGTCTCCCCCTCCCCCACTCTCCTCGTACTACATGGGCTCGTGCATCAGGCCGTTGCAGAGCTCCTCCCTATTTGAAGAGGGGGTTCCTTCCACGGGAGTTGAAGAGGAGGCAGCTGCCATAGAACAGACGAACACTTCGGACCAGGACAAGCACGGGCAATCTCCGGAGGTTAAGGGTCACGATACTGAAGAGCAGGTGAATGAGGTCAAACTTTGAGATAATGATGATGAGGCCATTCATTTTGCTGTCTCCCGAACTATAGACCCCAAAACTATTAGGGCACTTATTGTCTTTCTAAGGGGCCGGTGGACAGTCCCACGTGCTAAGGATATCTATACTAATGGACTTACAAAAGGTTCTGGGGATTCAAACAGCGATTGATCCTTTTGAAGGTTCATGTAATCACTGACCAACTTGACAGAGTTCCAAAAATCAGAGATACTTTTAACTTATATAAGTTAGGTTGGATGGCACAACCACCAGGGCACTATGGGTCTGCCATTATTGAAGAGTTCTATTATGCCGCTAGTCTACTGAACTCGATAGAGGGTACCTAATTAAGAAAGGTGAAGAGACAGGTCACCCTTACTAAGTCCCCGTGGTCACATGTAATGGTGCGTGGTATATGAGTGAATATATCTTAAACCACCATCAACCTATTCCTATATGGGCCAGATTACCAAGCTCCTCCAAATGTCCAGTTAATAGATAGACACGTGCAGATTATGGACACGGTGTGGATGTCTGATTTGTCATCTAGGGCTGCACTATTAGAATGGATCACAGAGCGAATAGCCATTCGGGGGGCGAAGGCGCCTTGGGTTACAGACCCTAAGTGTCCTATCGCCAAAGCATCATTGACATTTGCTGCAAAATTTTAGTGGTCAGTGGTGCGGGCTAGGTTGTGGCCCACAGGAAACAATAACGTACTCCAGCCTTCACATGCGTCTCTGATAGCATACCTGATGTCCAGATACGGAGTAAATATGGGTCAAATTATTTCTTTCAAGATGCGAGACCAAGCTTTATCTGAGAGCTGGTATGCCCTTCACATGCTTGGTTCATGCCCTTTGCAAATAGGCTGGTGTTCCTACTACTCATTTTTTGGACAAAAAGATATCTCCCAAGAGCGTAGCCAATATTTCCCTGATTAAGGATGTCCAAAACCTTCTCATGATTAGCAGAACACATTTACTAGGGAGGCCGACAAACTTCCCATCTGTATCTCCATAACAACCCTTGCCATTTAAGGACTACACCACCGCCCCACCTTCAGGCGTGGCTTCTGAGTGGCCCAAGGGTAGTGGTGCAGCTCTTCCCGTTTAGCAAGGGTAGGCATATGTGCCCTACGAGTTTTTGGCCAAATTTATGGCGGGCCAGCGGCAGACTTGTGCTATTGTTGACCAAATTATAGAGAGGATTCTGTAAGTGGTCCAGTCTCATTCACAGCGAGTGGTAAACCAATGTAACGATGCCCTTATGAGCCAAACCGCCACTTTACAGAGCCAAGTCAGCATGTTGGAGGAATACTTCCAAAGCATGTTCAGGAGTATGACTAAGGACGAAACAAAGGATTTGGTACAGATAATGAATAGTATGAAGGCTCAGATTGCTAAGCTAACTGCACAGTACCAGGCCTCTGCACCGGCCCTACCTCCAGAGTCGTGGATGAACCTATTCAATGTCCCCTCGCTGCCTGTTCTGGATGAGATATGGGCTGTTTCACCAGCCCCATCTAAGGCACCCATGCCACCCACTGAGTAACTCAGGAGGAAGGACAAGGGGAACCGACGCAACCACCAAAAGAGTCCTCCTTATAACCCACAGAAGGAAGAAGATCGACAGATGTGCAAGGCCATCAGGGGCCAGCGCTAAGCAGCAGAAGAACGTGCAGAATGAGAGTGGCTAGCTACAGAGGCAGCACGGGTAGGAGCCTCCGGTAGCACTTTTCGACCAGGTGCTACATATGTTGATGAAGATACCCCAAGAGGGTCTGGTCTCATCAACACTGTTGACGCCTAGGGCGTCCTAGGTATATTTTATCCCCTGATTGTTCATTAACTTATGTTATTGTGTAGTGAGGGCACTACACTGTCTTTTTGAGGGGGTGGGTTATCCTGCCACTTGAGAGTTTTTCTAGCCATGTTTCTTTTCTCTCAAGTGTATTATCTAGTAGAATTGGCATGTTTAGGTCGTTATATTTATGTAAATATAAGTGTCCACAGAAGTCTAGGGTAACCCTTGTGTTGATCTTTGTGATGATCCATGTTGACAATGCTAAGTATATATGTGCTTAGATCTCATCCTGACTAACTTGCATGATTGTTGGTAAGTATTATGTGTGTATGGTTGGTATTTTGATGGATGAAGTAGGCCTATGTTATTTAGTACCAATTAGTGTAGAACATGTGTCATGTGTGTGTGAGTTAATTGCATAATTTAGTCAGCATACTTGTGAGATAGATCTTGTTGGTTAGTCCCACTGAAATAATTGAATGACTGGATTAGGATGAGATCTTAGGCCATTGTTGTTGAATAGTCACTTAGCCAAAGAAATTGACCAACCAAATGAAATTGTTCCTTTGAACCAAAAGTGAGCCTAAATGGACCCGTTTCTTTGTAATCACCCAAATTCACCTCCCCAATCTATCTGTTGATCTCTGTTTTGGCCTTGGTCTCTCTAAGGACATTGTTAACCTCTGCCTAGGGCAAAATCCTAAGTTAAGGTTGGCTTATGTTGTCCCTGGTCCTTTAGAAAGATATTGTGAACCTTGACCTAAGCAAAAGGCTTAAGTTGAGGGTGGCTAGTGCAGGGAGAACAGAAAAATGAGTGTGGAAAAGAATAAAGTGATAAAAAGGAGAAAAATAAATGGGTTGTGACCATAAGCAAATCAATGAGTGAAAAAGAAAAAGAAAAAAATGTGCACGAAAATCACTTCTTGTACTAAAAGTGGGAAAAATAAGGGCAAGAAAAGTTGGTGACCAAAAAGCAAATGGCTGAGGCAAAGTAAGTAATTGGGAGAGCCTGTTTAGTCACTTTAATCCTAAATATACCTCACTTGAGCCCGAGCCTATGCTACAAGATGAAAAAGTCCTAATGTGATCCTAAAAAGGCCATTCAAGAGTTAAGGTGGTGAAAATAAGGGCAAGTTTATGATCGATATGGGTGTGTCCACTAAAAATCATTTATGAGAGTGAGTGACTACATTCCAGCCTCTGTTTTACATGTTTACATTGAGTGTGAGACTTCTTTGTGGTGAAGGCACTATCTTTTGCATTAATTAGTTGCTAACTCAACTAGGGTATCTTTATTCCTGATCATATGTGGACAGAACATGCATGCATGATGTTTGCCTTAATCTTTGTGGGTCAGTTTGGGGTGTGAGCACATTCCTAAACTTGTTTGCGGGGCATATGTATTGAAAATTATAGGGCGATCTATATTCTGAGTGATCACTTGTGTTTATGCATTGTCTGATCGCATTCTTAAACTTGTTAGCGGGGCATATGTATTGAAAAAAATTGTGAGGGCGATCCATATTCTGAGTGAGCACTTATGTGTATGTGTTGTTTGGTTGAGTCATTATTTCTTGAGGACAAGCAATCATTCTAAGTTGAGGGTGTTGATGAGTCATAGAAATATGACTCTTATAACGCTTGAAACAGAGGATTTTTGTGAGTTCTTAAGCAAACTTGTTATTTTGATGTTAGTTTTTGTGATTTTTTAGGAAAAATGACGAAGGCAGGGAGAAATGGGTGAACTTATGGAAAAAGGATAAAAAGGAGCAAAAAAAATAGAATCAGATGTGGGCACACGAAAGCCTACACAGCTCGTGTACTATTACACGGACTGTGAGGCCCATCGTGGCCTCACATTTAAAGGCGTGGCAACACGAAATGGCTAAGACAGGATTCATAGCTCATTAAATGAGTCATTTGGAGTGGCACGGGTCATGCAATCGACCGTCAAAGTGACATAGAGGCGTCATCGTTGAAAGGCAAGCAAAATATGTTAAGGGAGGCCATACAGAGCATTTCATAGACCGTGTAACCAACCACGGTCCGTGACATGGAGGTGTGTGAAAAGGTGAGCAAGAAAATGGTTCAAGGCATGGCAAACGGTTTGTTGCATGGACCGTTGAAACTCACACGACTCGTTCAATGCATGTAGAGCAGCAGTTCACCTATGTAGCTAAGTACGACCACACAGACCGTGTAACGATCCATCCATCATGTCACAAACTGTTTAGTGGCTCGTTGCCTTACCGATGGGATTTTTTCTAATGTAATTTGGATTAGGTTTTCTGTGTATATATAGTTATTTTGTTTTGTTTCTAGAGTATTGGATGGCTAGAGCTAGAAAACACTAAAAAAATATTATTTTCTTAGAGATTTTACAAGATTTTGGGATTTTGCTTATCGAATTCAAGATTGTACGTTGTGGATTTATCGATTCTTTAATAGTAAGTCATTTATTATGAATTTCTTGTATCATTGCAATTTTTTTCGTTGAATATATTTGTTTAAACCCACAACTAGGGTTGTGGGAACCATGACAAATCAATAAGATAGGTGAATATGGGTAAATCTCAGGATTGATTAGCATATATATCGTAGTAATCTTCATTATAATTTCTTCCTTGAAATGAAAATTTGGGGTTTTTAACCTAGTCTAAATACTTGAGACCAAAAGGTGAAAGTATTTCGGGATTGACAACAAGGGTTAGTACGTATACATTCTGAGATCAAAATGTGATGAATGATATGCATCTAAGAGGACCTAGAGGTGAATTAGACTTACATAACTTGATAGATCTTATATACGTAAGCATGAATGAGTTTACCACTCGATTCGGCTATTGCATTAGATGTCATAGGGAAAACAATCCCAGCTTTGCATAAATTATTTGAAATCTAGTCGTTCTTGCACTCATTTACTGCTTAATTTTAGTAATTTAGTTCAAAAAATCAAAATTCCCCATTTACTTTGTGCATTTTTATTTCGGGAATAGATATTACATCTGAAAATGGTGCTAATAGATATATTCTCACGCATTCCTTGTGGGATTGACCTTAACTCTGGTTGAGTTCTATATTTGATCAATGACCACTTTACTCTTTCTCTTGGAGTGTAAATTTGGGCGTACTAGTGTTTAGCCAAAGGGACTTACCTTAGGCATGCTTTACTATTCCATTTGGAGTGTAAATATGGGTGTATCACATTCATACTAGAGGATTACCCATTTTGTCACTTTGTCTTGCCTAACCAAGTTTAATTTAAAAATGATATGTAACTACCTATCCAGTTTTTTCCATGTCTATAATGTTTTGTATGCACCTTGTTTGTTTGAATATTTTTTTGTGTCTTCAAATGTTATAATGTACTATCTCCGAGAAAAAGTCAAGGACTCTTCAAACACAAACTCATCATACACAATAACGGATTGGTTTTTTACCCCATGGATTATTAATGTTGAGAAATAGTGAAAAGATTCAAATTATGGTTTAAGAACCATATCTCCAAACCGTATGGTTGGTCAATGCATTAGAGGGTACAACCTTCTTGCTAACATTTCATGGGACAAAGTTGATAATGTCATCATTCCTATCAACCTTAGCAATTCATTCAACTAGATTCTGACTGTATTTCGTATCAAGCACAAATGTTTATAGGTATACGCATCACTTTTGGGAGGAGCTTTGCACACCAGGACAGTCAATAATGTTGTCTCAAAGTTTGCAGCGATGATTTCACTGTTCCTAGTATCCACAATTTTGTCAACATCTTTAATATGTTCCTTTTTAATAACAAACGCTTTGTAAATTTATGACAATGACTGCAGTTTCTACGCATGTGTTGTTGCGGAGTTTATTACCAATGGTGTTTAAAATTTTGGCTGAAAACTTTAATGGAAACTATCATGGTCGAAGGTTTGGAGCACTTTTATGGCAATATGGCAAATATACGCACAATGATGGTGTGATCAATGAAAATGAGGTGACTGGTAGTGTTGCTAGCAAACTTGGTTGATCATGCAGATTAAGAGAACCTGCACCAAACACTTCTAGATATGTTGCTTCAAGGCCAACCATGAAATAGTTGCAAGATTAAATGAAGACATTTCATTTGGGTTTTTTCTTTGTGGATATTTATGGACACAGTGAACCAGTCTATCGTCATAGATCTTTTTTTTTTATTTTACTTTTTTTGCTAAGTCCATTGAACAATAAGCAGTACGGAAAATTACTAGTATGTTTGGATCATTTTTGTCACACAAGTCCAATCTTTCTGAATTACAGCTTTTTAATACCTATAATTTTAATATTTGTCAATTTAAATTATATCATTCTATACCATATGCATACCGAAAGTGTATAGAAACTTCATACCAATTGCATATGCATAACTTACATTATAATTATATATTGCATGTATATTATAGGTCAGTAAAATTTTAATAACAAAATTATACAGCATATGTATATCATTTGTATATAAATCACAAAATAAACGGAAAGATACCATATCCTAAAACAATGACATGTGGATATAGAATGGAGTCCCAATCTATATTATTTTCATACAAAATAAAAAATAATCACACCACCCTAATTCTATACCAAAGTCACACTAATTTACATAACCATTTATATATCAATTGCATACAATCTAGTTATCTAACAATTACATGCATCACATATACTACAAGTCCTTACAAACTTGATGACACACATGTTGGAAGTACTTGCTTTAATTTAGGACTGTTGGAATAAAGACCTATTTTATTGGCTTGTTAGAGTAGTTTGCTATTTTTAAGTACGTGAACTATTTTTTTTCTTTGTTGACTGCTTTTTTGTCACGACCCAATTTACGGGTCGTGACTAACACCCGTGGGGTGTCCA
>DF368902.1:1476-15978 GCA_000787875.1 Solanum virginianum
TCGGATCATGACAAAAGGAATGGATATACATTCCAACCTCAAGAAAGACAATTTGAAGATGTTCTTAGGGTGAAATGGAATGGGTACACATTCCCACCTTTAGAAAGAAGTTTGAAGAGATTCTTATGGTGAAAAAGAATGGATATGCATTCCCACTTAATAATAATTTGATGATGTTCTTATGGTGAAAAGGGAAGAATATGTAATTTCAGCTTAAGAAGGACTATTAAAAGACACTCTTACGATGAAACAGAACAGATACACATTCCCACTCTAAGAAAAGTCAAGACTTAAAGACTCCAACTTTTAGGCTCAATGGTTTACAAACATGATGAAGCTAAAACTTTAATTTGAAGACTTCAACTTGCAAACTTTGGAGATTTTCTTAAATTTCACACACTAAGTGGATTTGAAGAACCATGATGGATTTGAAACTTCAGTTTGAGGAAGTCAGTAATAATTTTTCAGAATCTCATAGATAAAATTGAAACCCTTGGTCGTTATGCACTTTTCACTTTGTAGGTAAACAGGTAAACAAATGGAAATAGAAAAGAAAAGGCTCTCACATCAAGTTTCACCAGAAGCTCCTCTTTAGAAGATAGGGATTGCTGAAGCAGCTCTTTTCCAACTTCAAGAAGGGTTTTATTGTGTTCCTCCTCAGAAACAGAAGAACGAGAGAGGGAAACCATTTCCTTTTTTCACAGCACACAAAGAACAAGAACAACACTGCAATTTTGAAACTAAGCTTTAAGTTTAAAAGAGAAAAGGAGATCCAAGCACAGTCAACCTACCTTTAATATGAAATCCGCCATTCCTTGAGCTCCTCTGACCAATGATCCAAAAGAAACCCAAAAGCTATCACCAGATAGAAAAGGAAACACGCTTTTGGTCAAAATATAAATAGGGGTTGAAAGAAAAGAATCTTGCGATTTCTAAATGAAAATTCTTTGTTTGAAAATTTTAATCTAACAATCTAAAATCTAAGAACAAGTAATAAATTACGGAACAAGGGGGACAATATACAGGATGGGTAAAAAGAGTTGTAATACTTGGCTTGATTTACAGAAACTACAAACTACAGGATAGAAAAGAATATAGCAATCCTAAGGGTCCGAAGGATTAATTGTGGATCCAAGACACCAACAGAAAGATTTGAGTCTTAGGTTTTTATTTAGTTTTCTAGATTTTGTATTTCAAATCTTGATCAAAATATATGCAATAGAATTTTAGTTGTATTCGGCTCAATCTTTTTATAAGATTGGGCCGAGTTTAATTGTAATTCAATTTAGAGAACGAAGGATAATTACTTGAGTTCTTTCTCCTTATCCTTCTTTATTTCCTGCTAATTTATCTGCTAATGTCTACTGCTTTTACTTATCAAAAACGTCCACTGCTACAAAATTAAATATGATCTCTAAGCCGAGCATGGACTTCCACCTTCAGCTAAGCACCTAACCCATGGGACGGGACTGACCTTCTCGTTTCTTTGTAATTGGACTTGCCTGAAAGAAAGGAAGCTTGGCAGGGAAGTGCACGAAGACCAAAAAAATTAGACCCAGATCCACTATATAAAGGACAAAAATATGAGATAAAAAAGGGATTATACGAAAAGTGGAACTCATACAGCAGAGTTAGAGACATCTATCAATGAGCCCTTCAAAACTCACCAAATATATCACTGACGTTTCAAAACCAAATTAAGTTTTTGTGTAGATTAGGAAAAAATTTCAAAGTGTGCGAGCAGGATTGAGGTTGTCTTATCTGTGTGAATTTTCAGGTTTTCCCTCTTAAAATTAGGTTTCGATGCTTTCGAGGGTATACTAATAAATGTTCCGCTAGATTACAATAATATGAACGGTTTCAATGCTTTCGAGGGTATAATAATAAATGTTCAGCTAGATTACAATAATATGAACAGATTCACTTATTTTTCCTTTTTGTTATTTATTTTCATCTTTCCTCCCTATTCTTCTTAGGCGCTTCTGATATGGATGAATAAAGACACACCCAAAATAAAGATGATGACAACAATAAGAAGCCCTCAGTCTTAGACCATCCATTTTTATTTTGAAACTGGGAGAAGTAATGCTTATGCTAGTAACTATATCAACCTCCTTTTTTTTTTTAGAGAAAATGGGATCTCTTGGATGCTTATAAATTGAATAGAAGAAAATAGCCTTTTATTATCTCTTATGTGTAATAATGAAAATCTCTTATAAAAAGAAATAAAACTAAAAAAAATTGTTAGTGACCTACAAAACTAATTCTCCCTCAACTTCAGGACTTATTCAAAGAAGAAAACTAGGCTTTGTACTGTAATCTATCTCTGGGGATCAGAAATAGAAATACAATTTGCAGCGGGTTTTACAATAGATCAGGTAGTGGAATGTCATCAGAACTATTACAGCCCATTGAAATAAAATCTGAGCATGAGAAAAAAAGATTTTATTATGAAAAGTGAACAAGAAAGGAAAATCTGAGTAAATCAATTCTGCTACTACCTAGAACTGAGGGGGTCCCATGTATTAAAAGGTATAAAAAGGTCAAGGAACAAAGCCTAGGCTCCTGTTCCGTGACAAATATAGTTAGGCAGGTTTAACCAAAACCATTGCTTTGCATTTGAAGTATATATAAATCTAGAAATTTTTTTTAAAGTAGATATGCAAATACAATAAACTTACTGATAAAGATAGAAAATATATGACTCACGTGCATGTACACATAAGTTGCCTTACTTGTAAACAGTTTTCACGAACAGGTGGAAAGATCACATAATGGCTTCGATTGCCTGTGTTCCATCTCCTTAGCAGTTGCCCACTTAATGATCATGTTGTTATCATCCCATGCTTCCTTGATATCTCAAGAATGAAAGACTCTGCATCCAAGATGGTGTCATACATTGGCTTTAAGGTCATACCATTGTAGCAACTCAACAGTATTGCATATGACCTTGAGCAATGAGCAAGGAATTAAGCTTCGTGGATTCGCACTTGAATAGATGTATTGTTGGCTGTAAAATCACTTTACTTTGTAGAGATGGCTTTAGACACAGATGCAGTGCCAACTTTACTCTTGTAGCTACTGAGTATCATAGCATTCTGTATCTGATTCAGCGAGTCCCTAGACGATTTCATTGGCGCAGAAAATCAGCTAATTACTAGAAAGATTAGTCCAAACATATAAGATCCTAACTGAAATATGAAAGGCAGCGAGACAAGCAAATAGGTTAGACCTAATAGGCATCAAATGAGTGTTTATACCAAATCTAGAATATATTGAACTCAGTGAGGTAAGAGAGAAGAAGGATAGTTAACATTTAATTTTACATCCCTCAGCTATACAAGGTCGATAAGCATAATTATCTCCACAGATTTGGACAGTGTTGCCTCCATGGAGCAATTCTGTTCTAAATAGATAGATATCATTGGTGTAACGACATCAACTCTTCTGTTATATTAATCACAATTCTTACAGTTTTCAGCAAATAAAGACAAACAAGGAAACGTTAAGCTGAGCAAAGCATTAACCTTGTGTGTAAAAGACAATCAAAATGGTTGGAGAAGTTCACTGCAGAAATCACACTCTAGATCACTTAATTCATAGCAGAAAAATAGGGATTCCTTTCTTGAAGTTAGACATAGAAAAACAATGGAAAGTCTCCTTTACATAAATGATATTAGCTCAACATTTGTGCTATTATCCAACATGTATACAAAAGTGTTGATTTATCATTTCAAAAATTATTTAAACCAAGACCAATTAATCTATCTTCCCTAGCATCTCTAAGGTTAAATATCTAAGCCGGAGCCATTCATTGGCAAATCCCGTAGTGGTGAAGCTCTTACGGAACAGGGCAGATACTGAAAGCACTCGGACATTCCACCTTTAATCAAAAGGTTCCAACTGCAGAAATCTCAAATTTCAGATAACGGTAAGAAAATATGAGCACGAGACATTATTATCAAACAAGAACTAGACGGAGAAAATATTTCCCAACAACATAGATATTGAAGGATAATAGTTAAAAGGCAAATATACAAAAGTTTGACCTTTCACTAATGTGATATCACCATATCTCGAAAGCTCTCGCTGAGAGTACTAAACTAACCTTTTTCACAAATCTCAACAGATAACCGTATTTCAAAGTTCCACTAAAAGTTGTATGTATTTATTGGAAATTGCCAGTTCCGTTCTTTAAATTTGAAGAAATATGATGGCAACTGCCGCCATATGAACTGAATATTGGCATTTTCAATGAGTACACATTCATTGCCTAACTCATAGGAAGAAGACATTCGGAAGCAGCTTCCTTTTCTTGTGTTGTGTGGTTTAATGAATAAAATATATATTTATATAAATTATATTATTTTTTGTTGTTACATATGATATGTCCATAATTTGTATGATGGTAATGTGGTTAATCATAATTTAAAATTATTAAATAATAATTAAATTAAAAAATGAGAAAATATTATTAAAATGATGATGCAACCACACCAAATTGATCGTTACATAAAATAGATTTTTCATTGTTGCCTAAAAATGGATTTAAACAATAGAATACAATGAAATCTAAGTAATGTTGACACCCAATTTTGGCTCATCACTTCAAAAATTCTTACTTTTTATGTTGATATTTTAAAATTATTTTTGGGTGATTTTAGATTATTTTTTATAATTGCTTTTATGTTTATAATATTAGAATTTTAATTAGTTTAATTTTAAATTTTAACACAGTGTAATAATTCATTTTTTCTTGTCCAGATATAATTATACACGTATGTCCAATTGGCCCATAATTTGAACCCATTATCTTTCTAGTCCATTAGATTTTGACATGAAATGTGTATATAATTAGGTGTGGATGAATAATATTTATATTAAAATTTAATAATTTTTAGATTTTTTTTTTGAGTTTTACTATTTATCTTATTCTCCGGCGAAGAGTTCGCCGGAGCTCCGGCAGCCCCTCTCCTTCTTTCCCTCACATCACCGAAAAACCCCCCATTTTCAGCCCCCAAAAATCAGCCCCAAAACTCCGCCGGAAAACCTCCATTTTCAACCACAAATCAGCAGCCATCGACCTCCAAAAAGCCACCAAAATGGACCCCAGAACAACCCTTAAACGAGTCCTTTCCCGTCACAAAAATCGCCGACCAAAGATGCCGGAAAACCAGTCCCAAACCCCCACAGGCAGCCACCCAAAACAGTCCAAAAACCACCCCATTTCAGCCCCTTTTCGCCAGAAAATCACACCCCAACAGTCCACCCATAGCTCCAACACGAAGATGCCGGAAAATACCAACCCAAAACCCCCATTTAAGTCCCAGAAATCAGCAGCGAAACAACCCTAAAATGACCTTATTTCGTCACCACTTTCAACCCAAATCACACCACAAATCAGCCACAAAACCCCACACAAAACCTTCCCAAAATGCTACCCAAAAACCTCCATGCCACCAGCAAAATGCAGCAGCAAAATCGACCTCGAAACAGCCCCAATACCACCCGAATTCAACCTCCAAACAACCCTATTTTCCCCTACTCTAATCACCAAAGAACAACCAGTAAACAATCAAACAAAACCCCGCTTGAAACCACCCAAAAAGCCCATCGAAAACTACCAGAAAAACCCCCCAAATAACCACTGAAACTCCACCTTCGCACCACCATAACAACGCCCAAAATAGTCGCCAGAAAATGCTCCAAATGCTGGAAAGCAGCAGCGAACATCGGCGAAACCACGAGCCTCAAGCTTCGATCTCCGACGAACCCGAATCAGACCACAACTTCAACAATAAGTTTTCCTTTCGATAATCTCTGTCTTTACATTTTCAAATGTATTCAAGCATTGTTTTGTTCTTATTCTTAAGCCAACTATTACTATAATTCCTTATGTGTTTGGTTGTTTTGGTGAATTATATTTCTTTGTTTTATTTTATCATAACATAATTTTTATATTTATTTGGAGGTGGCCTCTGTTTAGACTTTAGATATGGTGTTATAGTGAATATGTTTTGATTTAGCTATTTTTTATTCTTATTTTAAATTGTTGTGACACTGCGTATTGTGTTGTTAATGTTAATACATTTTTGGACTAACTTCATTTTGTTTTTGGTCAAATTTTGTTGGAAAATTCTAGATTCTGGTGGAATAACACCTCTAGTGTTTTATTTTACATTTTTATTTTTATTATTATTGCTATGTTAGCTCTTAAGATAGTTGGATTATTATTTGTCGTTGTTCTCCATTTTGATATGTTGTTTTGTCATTTTTACTTCATTATTTGTTAAACCTAGCCGAGGAAAAGTCTATCTGTCGGATTTAGATGCCTCCCCATTTAAAAAGGGCGAAAACTTTTTAGTTTAGATTGATATTTGTTATATTTGAAAATTTGAAAGCTTTGGTTTCAATTCACACATATTGTTTGTTAAACTGGCTGAGAAAAAATCTATCCGTCAGATTTCGAGGCCTTCCCATTTATAAAGGATGGAAAATTTTTAGTTTAGATTGTTATTTGTTATATTTGAAAATTCGAAAGTTTTGGTTTCAATTCACACATATTGTTTGTTAAACTTGGCTGATGAAAGATCTATCCGTCAGATTTCGAGGCATCCCCATTAAAAAGACAAAACAATTTTATTTTATTCTTTATTTTTTATTATTGTGTATATTATTTTTGTGTGTTTATTTTATGATTATCGTACTTGTGTTATATTGTGTATCTCCTCCGCAATTTGTAAAAAATGAATTCAGCCGGGACCCACAGTTGGGATTCTGAAGGGTGCTAATACCTTCCTTTCGGAATAACTTGAACCCTTACTTGAAATTTTTGGTTCGCAGACTATTTTTGTAAATAATTAATTGATTTCCTAATTATCCTTAAAATTAGATGGCGACTCCTGAAAAAATTATATTTTTCCTTTTATACTCTTTTGTTTTATTATTTTTTTATCGAGTTACCACGACGTTGCGCCTTCGGAATGTCAACACTGACCATTCAACTTTTTGAACTCGCTATTTTTGTAATTAAAATGTTAATTTGGTAATTAAAATGATGGTGATAATTTTTGGGGAAAAAATTGTTATTTTTGTTATTTTTTCAAAAAAAATAAAAATGAGAGAGTGTAATTACACTCTTCAATTCCCAAGGAAGGGAAGGAATTGGTGTAATTACACCATTTACTTACATGAAACTTTTTAAAACTCTTTTCTTCTTTTTATTCCTATTTTATTTTTATTCATTATTTTAAATTTTGTTATTTTTATTATTCTGATACTTTCTAATGTTTTTTATTTATATTTTATTTCCTTCTTATTTAACTTTACTTTTTAATATGATTCCATGCAATATTTTATATTATTTATTCTAGTTTATTTTTTCTTTAACATAATTTTGTTAGCATTTTAATTTTTAAACTAAAGTAGAATTCATTGTTAAATAAGGTTATAGTATTACATTTTCTTTTTTTCAATGTTAATAACATTAGTAATATTAACATTTTTGTTAAACATGCATTTAGGTTTCATGATTAATTTAATTAAAATATAAATGAACTTTTTAATCATATTAATTTAAAACATATGTTTAGAAATTTTAATATATTTTCAAAAGACAACATATATCTTAAATACATAATTAGTTGTTATTTATGAATACTTTTATTTTTCTAAATATAAATTTTGTATTTTAGATAATTAGATTTTAAAAATTATTTTTTGTTTTTAAAATTTAATAAAAATAGTAACAATAACAACTTACCCAGTGAAATCCCACAAATAAAATTTTCTTAAATTTAATATAACCTCATAATTATTATTTTATAACTAAACAACATACTTGTAATTAATTACATTATCGCAAATAAACATATCAATAGAATTACTAAACTAATAATTATTATCCTAATAATTACGTTAGTTTCAATTACCACCATGCTAGTTATTTCCAATCTAATGTGAATTTAACCCCTTGTTTGGATAGTTGTTCCTCATTTATTGTAATGTATTATTAATTTAAATATAATATTTATTTTGATTGTTACTTGTTGACATTCCGAAGGCACAACGTCATGGCAACTCAATAAAAAAAATAATAAAACAAAAGAATTTAAAAGGAAAAATATAATTTTTTTAGGAGTCGCCACCTAATTTCAAGGATAATGAGGAAACCAATTAATTATTTAAAAATAGTCTGCGAACCAAAATTTCAGGTAAGGGTTCAGGTTATTCCGAAGGGAAGGTATTAGCACCCTTCAAAATCCACAACTGTGGGTCCCGACTGAATTCATGTTTTACAATTGAGGAGCAGATACACAATATAACACAAGTACGATAATCATGAAATAAACAAACAAAAATAATATACACAATAATAAAAAAATAAAGAATAAAATAAAATTATTCCTTCTTTTTAATGGGGATGCCTCGAAATCTGACGGATAGATCTTTCATCAGCCAAATTTAATAAAAAATATGTATGAATTGAAATCAAAGCTTTCAAATTTTCAAATATAACAAATATCAATCTAAACTAAAAAATTTTAGCCCTTTTTCAATGGGGAGGCCTCGAAATCTGACAGATAGATTTTTCCTCGGCCAGTTTAACAAAAAATATGTGTGAATTGAAACCAAAGCTTTCGACTTTTCAAATATAACAAATATCAATCTAAACTAAAAAAATTTACCCTTTTTAAATGGGGAGGCCTCGAAATCCGACGGATAGACTTTTCCTCGACCAGGTTTAACAAACAATGAACTAAAAATAACAAAACAACATATCAAAATGGAGAACAACGACAAATAATAATTCAACTATCTTAAGAGCTAACATAGCAATAATAATAAAAATAAAAATATAAAATTAAACACTAGAGGTGTTACTCCATCAGAATCTAGAATTTTCCAACAAAATTTGACCAAAAACAAAAAGAAGTTAGCCCAAAAATGTATTAACATTAACAACACAATACGCAGTGTCACAGGAATTAAAAATAAGAATAAAAAATATCTAAATCAAAACATATTCACTATAAAACCATATCTAAAGTCTAAACAGAGGCCACCTCCAAATAAATATAGAAATTATGTTATGATAAAATAAAACAAAGAAATATAATTCACCGAAACAACCAAACACATAAAGAATTATTGTAACAGTTGGCTTAAGAATAAGAACAAAACAATGTATAAATACGTATGAAAATGTAAAGACATAGATTACCAGAAAAAAAAAACTTATTGTTGAAGTTGTGGTCTGACTGGGGTTCGTCGGAGATCGGAGCTTGAGGCTTGTGGTTTTGCTGATGTTCGTTGCTGCTTTCCAGCGTTTGGAGCATTTTTCGGTGACTATTTTGGGTGTTATGGTGGTGCGAAGGTGGAGTTTTGGTAGTTATAGGATTTTTTTTGTGGTTTCTGATGGGTTTTTTGGGTGGTTTCAAGCGGGATTTTGTTTGGTTGTTTAATGGTTGTTCTTTGGTGATTGGAGCCGGGGAAAAATGAGGTTGTTTGGAAGTTGATTTCAGGTGGTATTGGGGGGGTTTCGAGGTTGATTTTGCTGCTGCATTTTGATGGTGGCTTGGTGGTTTTTGGGTGGCATTTTGGAAAGGTTTTGTGTGGGGTTTTGTGGCTGGTTTGTGCCTGATTTGGGGTTGAAAGCAGTGGCGAAAGGAGGTCATTTTGGGGCTGTTTCGCTGCTGATTTGTGGGACTGAAATGAGGGTTTTGAGCTTGAATTTTTCGACATCTTCGTGGGTGGAGCTATGGGTGGACTGTTGGGGTGTGATTTTCCAGCGAAAAGGGACTGAAATGGGGTGGTTTTCGGACTGGTTTGGGTGGTTGCCGGCGTCTTTGGTCGAGGGTTTTGGTGACGGGAAGGGACTCATTTAAGGGCTGTTTTGGGGTCCATTTTGGTGGCTTTTTGGAGGTATCGGATTGCTGATTTGTGGTTGAAAATGGAGATTTTCCAGCGGAGTTTTTGGGGGCTGAAAATGGGAATTTTTTGGCGATGTGAGGGAAAGAAGGAGAGGGGCTGCTGGAGCTTCGGCGAACTCTTCGCCGGAGAAGAAGATGAATAGTAAAACTAAAAAAAATCTAAAAATTATTAAATTTTTATCAACACCTAATTATATACACATTTCATGTCAAAATCTAATCAGCCAGTAAGATAATGGGTTCAAATTGTGGGTCAATTGGACATACGCATATAATTATATCTGATCAAGAAAAAATAAATTATTACACTGTGTTAAAATTTCAAATTAAACTAATTAAAATTCTAATATTATAAACATAAACGCAATTATCAAAAATAATCTAAAATAGCCCAAAAATAATTTTAAAATATCAACATAAAAAGAAAGAATTTTTTAAGTGTTGAGCCTAAATTGGTGTCAACATGGGGTTCTGAAGGAATTTCGAGTACCCCATTGAAAATTTGGACATTTCCCAAATTGTTGTTGCAGCAAAAATCCGATGCATGCCTCATCTCTCTTTGCAATTGCAGGCCCTTTGGCCGTGTTTGCGAAGGGTTAGGCCACTAGTGCTTTGCGATCATGATAGGCTTGCTGCGTTTTTGCGTAGCTCAGCACATTAGGCCTTCACGATCACAGGCCTTGTGTTGTGTTTGTGATGCACAGAATTCCTGGACCTCCGCGATCGCATGCCCGGGCCATGCGATTGCGAAGGTCAGTCTAGTGGTGCATATGATATACACCCTTGTTCTAAATAAGCTCATCTACTCACCTTTGAGAAATATTTCTCCGCCGTTTCAAGTCTAAATTGGACAATTCAAAAGTTCGTCTTGAATAATATTTTACAAAGAACACAATGATGACTCAAAATTTGGATTGAAACCTTCGTTATGGGTGAATCGCGAATTTAGTTGCTGTCATGCACCATTTTCGAGTTGAATTTTTGAGGAATTTTGAGAGTTGAATTTTGGAGCATTTAAGGTTCGTTTTTGATGTTTTTTCAGGGTAACTTGTGTGGAATTTCATAAGGGACGTGTTGGAGCAATTAAGGTCCATTTTTATGATCTTTTAGGTTAATAGCTTTTGTGGTTCCAATTCCTGTGAAACTAAGTCTCTAAACCTTTTTACGAGTGAACAAGATAAGTTGTATTGTTTCTATAATTCATACTTTAGAAGCCTCTTAATCTTGTCTGATTTCCATGGGCCCTAGAGTACGACCCATAGAACCATGGTCCTAAACTCAAGCCAAAATTGTTTCCAAGTTCCACAAGAGGGAGTTTATGAGCCCTAGACTGAACCATAGAGTTTCGTCATTTTGTCCAGTAATTTTTATGAAGGACAGTTTTGTCTTTTTTCATTTTTTTGGATTAAAATTCTGTCATTTTAGAGTTACTTTGAGCACCTTAATAGTAACCCACACTCATTCTCCCTCACATTCGCGTACTATAATCAGAGAAAAGCATTTAAAGTGAAAAGGCAAGGGCTAGTTTTGGAAAGTTTCTTCAATTCTTCCAGAGAATCTTTGTACTACAGGTAATTAAGACTCCCCAAAAGTTAAATTAATCCTATTCTAATATTCATTTAATTCCTATTTTCCGTCCAAATGAGACTATGAGTTCAGTCTCAATTTCCTCTCTTGTTTTGAGTAAATTTTGAATTTCATGCAAATGCTAGTTCTTTGAAGTGAATTACTGCATTCAACCACTTTATTGTCAAATTTAGTTATGAAGTCAAGATATTATGTTGCATTTATTCAAAGCTATAGAGAATTCATCTAAATCTATCAAGTCTAAATTACAAATTGAGTTGAGGTGAAGAAGCATTTTGAGTTGTAATTTCAGCATGATTTGTACAAGAAGCCTATTAACTATATTTTGAGTATGCATAGGAATGTTTTTGAAATACACATACTTAAAAGTTGAACTGAGCAGTAAACTTGTGCCTTTGAATTCATTGAGTGAGACTTTACTCATTTAAAGAGCAGTCACAAGTTGGGCAAATTTAAAGTTGGGCTAAGTCACCAAAGATTGAATAAGTATTTGAGAAATTTCTCCTTAGAGTGATGAGCATATAAATGATGTCTGGGAGTGATATTGAGCACCGATATGGGTAAGAGTACTAACAATTCAAACTCATAAACTACATAGCTAGCATGGAAAAAGATTATAATAACAACCGTACAACTCTTTGTATGCCCTTACAAGGTAGATGGACCCATAAGTTAAATTCTTTCCTTGCCCTTACAAGGTATTAGATGGATCTGACAATGTGGGCAATACGTTGTATCATCATGAAGCTCATAATGATAGTTGTCGATTAGAAAAATTTTCCAAGTTAAAGTATATCATTTTCGTATGTTGAGATATGTTTATCTATGCACTAACTCAAATATTTTGCTGAAATTGCATTACTTTTGAGTTGAGTATCTTATCTTGAGTTTCTTTTTAGTCATTTTACATATTCATATATCCTATGTACTTATGTCCTCTGGTCTTGTATCCTATTATGATACAGACACATATGATAGAAGAGATCTTCAACAGGCATTTTGTTGAAGATCTGACATTTCCTAGTCAACTATTAGTGAGGCTTCTTCACAATTCAAGACACTTTATGTCTTTACTTTTCAGTTATTTCTAACTCAGTTTGGTAGCTGTGTGCTGTCATGGTGTTTGTTTTAGGGTTAGTCCATAGAGGTTTCATAAACTAATGTATGCAATTGTTTTAGATTACTCTTTCGGTTTACTCTTGAGACAACTTTGAGATACTTAAACATCATTAAAACTTTAGTTAAACTTTGTGATATATTAAGTGCTAGCCCATTTTTAATATGTAAGTGTTCTGTTGAGTAAAATAGTCAAGCCAAGTGATTTGCTTGGGAGCCAGAAATAATTTTGAGTATTAGTCATATCTAGGGTATAGACTCAAGGCGTGACATGATTCAATCATATATCAAAATGTGACATTCAATCCAATTATATATCAGAACATGATATTAGATCCAATTATATGTCGAAATGTGACACCTAATTTAACTATGTAGCAGAACGTGACAGTCGATGCAATTATGTGTCAGAATACGACACCCTATTTAATTATCTCAATTATAGTCACAAGAACAACTACAATGATTGCTCTACACACTTGCACAATCAAGTAACTGATTCATTGCATGCTATTTGTGATATTAAATAAACTCATTTAACAAAAGTAGAATTTAAACCATTACCTATCTCAAAATAAGCCTAGGGAATCTCTAAGGAACTGGAGCTTTCCTTTTTTCAAATCCTTGACTTGTTCTTGATCTAAAACAAATAAGAATTACGAGGATCAATGAACTATAGCCTACAATATTCGAATTATGTCAAAATCCTAATCTTTGGCCACTATAATGATCATCTCTCTCTAACTAGGACTTTTTTCACTATTAATTTTAGGCCAAAAATTTCCCATAAGGCAATTTTCTTAGATTCTAAGTTGTAGGAATCAAATTACAAGTTAGAGAAATGATTAACTTACCTTTATCAATGATAGGTGGAATTTAAGGAAAAATAGCCTAGGTTATTGCTGATGTCTCAAGAATGAAGTGGGAGTAATAAAAATAATAATGAGGCTTTTCTCACTTAAAACTCGTGATTGTCCCGCCATAACGGCCCTGCCATAGCTAGAATAATCCCATCGTGGTGGATTGCATGGAAATAGAAACTCAATTTTTCATCCCAAATCTTCATTTTGCAATACACCCTCAAATCATGACGTCCTAAAATTAACTTCATGCAAATATCAATTTCGAGAGTTCTACTCGCCTGAATTGAATTTCATAAAGTTGTACTGGCTCCTTATTGTCTTGACTATTACATTAAAGGATTAAACTCAATTTTTTATCAAATTACCCCAGACCTCACCTAACTCAAATTCTCTACAAGTCTTGCCTAGGATCAAAATTTTCAAGTTACTGCTCAGAAGTTTTCTGGGCCAAATTCTTTCTCTATTGGCTTATCCATAATACTGAGAACAGGTCTTTACAAGTACTTATTATCTTTATGGGGATAAATTTTCAGATATACTCTTGTACTATATAATTTAGAGAAACTGTACCTTTCGTAAAATAAATAATTTATTTATAATTCTTCAATATATAAATCGCTTATATATATATATATCCTTTTTGACTGACAGAAGGAAGAAAATCGATTGAAAATCACCTAATAATTTAATCTAGACCCACAAGGACAAAATTGAAATTTTGATAAATTTACATAAAAATTATATAATTAATTCACCCATAAATCATAGAGTACGAAATGTATAATCAAGATCCTCATCTTGATGCCAATTAATATGTCAACTCTCATGTTTTCTAACTTTTAACATCTAGGATTAAGTCTCAATTTCTTTAAATGTCATTGTTATCTCGAAAAATGATCGACTCTTTACGAAAATCCGATTCGATGCTCAATTGATTTGAACACGAACCAAATTCCCGAAAATTAAAAGAAAAACAGAGTCGCCACCTAATTTTATGGATAATT